>PVIW01005229.1:89571-111429 GCA_004026585.1 Noctilio leporinus | reverse complement strand
AATTAATCCAAGCTTGTTGCATCCAACTATTCTACCTTTACTGTTATCTGAAATATTCTGACTATATCCTTAGAATACCTAGACATCAAGGTAATTATACAAAAGGCGAGGATGTGGGGCAAAGGGAACCCTCATGCACTGTTGGTGGGAATGTAGGCTGGTGCAGCCACTGTGGAAAACAGTATGGGGTTTCCTTAAAGAACTAAAAATGGAACTGCCTTTTGATCCAGCAATTCCACTACTTGGACTATACCCAAAGAATCCTGAAACACCAATTCATAAGAACCTATGCACACCTATGTTCATAGTGGCACTATTTACAATAGCCGAGTGCTGGAAACAGCCTAAGTGCCCATCAGTGGATGACTGGATCAGAAAACTTTGGTACATTTACACAATGAAATAATATACAGCAGAAAGAAAGAAGAAACTCCTACCCTTTGCAACAACATGGATGGAACTGGAGACTATTATGCTTAGTGAAATAAACCAGTCAGTGAAGGTCAAATACCATATGATCTCACTCATTACAGGACAATAATGAACAAAACTAACAACAAGCAAAACAGAACCAAATATATGAATACAGTGAATAGGCCGTCAGTGGCATGGGGGAAGGAGGTTGGGGGCGGGGGGAGGCAGAGGCAAGGAAGGGGAGCCGTTTAGACAAGAACCTAGTATAAAGGAACCATGGACATGGACAACAGGTGGGATTGACTTTGGGGGAAATAGGTGGGTGGGGAGGGGGACAGAGGGGAGCAAAAAGGGGATGGATTTAATACAACAACAATAAAATTTAAAAAAAAGAAATATTAAAATAAATGATTAGACTTAAAAAAAAAAACAAAAACCTATCTAGCTTTGGTTAGATAGTAACCAATGCCAGATAGCTTCTATCTGACCATTTGCTAAATGAGTACCCAAAGGTTAATTCTACATCATTCTCCATTCTCACTTTAAGTCTCTATACAGAGTGAAGTTTCCTCCACCTGAGGTCTTAACTAAATGAATCCACCTTTGATTTTCAGTAAATGCACTAAAATTAAACTCATCAAGATACAATAAACTTTTCAGATATTTCAAAAGATAATGTCTCTTAATTTACTTCTAAAATGTTGAGTGAATACATTTCCCTGTCTTCTATAGCTTGAAATCTGTAGATAACCATGCCTATAATCTAATGCTAACTCAGATACAAAAAAAAAGAAAAGCTTTATTTCACAATACTGACCCTAATAATGGACTAAAACTTGACATTCAGCCTTTCTTTAGTTCTAGACTCTGTTGATAATTTGCAAATAATATATATGTCCTATAAGAGCAATTAAATAAGTTTTTAGGCTTTAGAAGTGGGAGACAGGAGGGGGTTCTTTCTTAATTTATTTTGAGATATTTTAAGTATTACTGTCATTTGTTGTTTTATTTTCTTCAGACTCTGAGAAAAGTATAGAAAGACTCTGATAACCTAGTATCCCACAAATTTACTCCCTGTACTATACAAAGCAAGGAACTCATTAGTTAACAATTACTCATTCAGCATCAGAATTCAAATAAAGGAAATAATTTCCTGAGTCAGGACAGGGGCAAAAAACAAATCGAAATGAATCATATGTAGCATCTATAGTCACGGTTTTCTTCGTTCAGAGATATGACAAGAAGACACTGAAATTTAAGATCACTAGAAATCTTAGGCTTTTTTCTTTTTTCATAAAAATATGGTGATAGAACTTATACTCCAAAGAGTTACCTTATAAAGGTTTGTCAGCATTACTCAGGAAAACTTCTTTTAGCATGTATTGACAGTCTACATTGAACCCTCCTTTCTGTGAATTCCTATAGCAAGTATAGCACTAACTTACTAACTCTATTTATATAAAGACCTAATTTATTATTTTTTTAATCCTCACCCAAGGAAACATTTTTTAAATATTTTTTTAAGAGAGAGAGAGAGAAAAAAAATATGAGAGAAATGCATCAACTGCTGCTTCCCCCATGTGCCCAGACCGGGGATCAACCGCTGTCAGACCAGGGGTCACATACACCCATTCCCAGACCAGGGATAAAATCAAAACCTAGGCATGTTCTCTCACCAGGAATCTAACCATCAACCTTTTAGTTATAGAACGATGTTCCAACCAACTGACCCACACCACCAGGGCTTAATTTACTCTTACAGTAGGAAAAATAGTGACCAAGGTTGTGAGCACAGAAGAAAGAAACCACTTTCACACCATAAGCTTTTCCAGTGGGCAGAAATTATGGATTTCTCTGCTGTGTCTTCAGTCCAATATTCCATAGGCATGTCCAGAAGCCTGCAGCAACAAGCCCAAGAATATTGCTTTCCCTGATAGCAATACTCACTCTAAGTGTAAAAAAGCACAAGTAATAGTGATCAGTAGCTCCAAGGAAGTCTTTCTTTCTGTTTTTAATGTAAGTCACTGCAGCTATAAGCTATGAATTAACCAAAACTACATTATTTGACCACATAAAAGAACCCTTATATAGTAATACAGTGTAACAGTTTGATTCACTTGTTTTTATTGTTGGCATTATTCAGATGGCCCCCATCCCCCAGTTGGTCCACCTCCACCCAGTGCCCCCCTCCCCTGACCTTCACCACACTGTTGTCAAATCACAGATAACTAAAATAAAAATGCTTTGGGGGGAGGGGACAGAGGAGGAGAGTACAAGATGACAGCCTACTACTGGTAAAGTTACTTCAGTTCATTTTACATTGTCAGTGAACATTGAGCAAAGTGAGAGAATGTTCCTTCCACCTTCTCTTACCATGCGGAGTATCCTTAAAGTAAAAATAAAAATTAGATTTATCCACATTTTCAAAAGTCTTTGTGAGGTAGATTCAGAGTTCAATTTCATGGTCCACATGGCATATGCTATCCAGCCATCAACAGAATTTGCACAAGAACTCCCTACTTCACTTGCAGACAATAAAGTGAATGCCTTTTCTTTATAGGCATTCTGACCGTAATTCAATGATTTTCAGAAACAAAGATCTACATGAAGTCATAGGAAACCATCATTTGGGTCCCAACAATTTTTCATTACAACACAATAAATAATCCCCATGGAAGATTTTTAAATTGTTGAAAATTATATAAATAATATCACAGCCTCATATAAAGAATATGCATGAAAAGCACCCTGCCTCTCTTTAGAAGAAAATTATTGAAAGGTAAGAATGCCAATTTATTCTTCAGCAACTGAAGGGCAGTGGTTAAAACTGACAAATTGTGATCACTAAATTGCTGTATGGTGGTGGTTCTCCATTCCCAATAACAACCAATGTTTCAAATTGTACTTATTATATCACAAGCAAAGTTAGAATGACTGAAGACAATGCTTGGGTTCTCTAAGCAAACAATCTGGGAATTAAATAGCAATAACTCCTGATTAGCATGGCCTTTAGCCAGAGGTTATAAAGAATGAGTAACAGATGTCTGATCTGGAGTCCTTTATTATATTATCTTAATTAAAACTTAGGCTTATTTCTAATTTATACTTGAATCACATATTGTAAGCAAGAAAAGTATTTTTGTTAGTGAGAACGAAATGTTTTTCTAGATGAACCAAGTAGAAAAGATAAAACTGAAGCTGCTTATCTAAAAGACACTGGAATACTGGAAAATAAGAGCATGGATGATAAAGAAAGGAGGCATAAATTCTGCCTTGGATCTACCACGGCCTTGTTGGATCTAGAATAAGACCAAAGAATATCACTGCCTCATCTTATAGCATGAAAAAATTATGAGGACTTATAGATGTTAATAAGTAAAAAGGTAAAGGCTATAGCTACATAGAAGAGCAGCAAATGAATAAAAAGGAACCACATTCGTCTTACTGTTTTCCACCTCGTCACAAAATGCAGTAACACTTTTTGCATTCCCCACTGTTTCTCTTTATCTCTCTTCCTACCACTACTTCCCAACATGACCTGGTGAATTGAAAATTTCATTTGAATTATTCCCATGGAGATTGAGCATGGAAAACCAATACTAACCATATCAGAAAAAAATATACTTAAGCACTTAAACTTGGCTGTTAAAAGTTTCTCATTTAATGAAAACTCATGAGTATAATTGAAATGCTGAGTCAATGAGCCAACAGGTATTTATTAAGCACCTGCTACATATTTGGAACTATCCTAGGCACTGTGGATTTCAAAATAAATAAAAAATACCAAATGGCTAGTCTTAAAAAGCTTAAGATATATTTGTGACAAGACTCGAGAATATAATGTAATATATTATATAAAAAATAAAGGATTACATTTTGGAAAATGAAAGAATATTCACTAAAATGTTTACTTTAGTCACTATAACATAATTTCTGGCATTAAAATCTAAATAGAACTAAAAGACCAAAACGGTGATAAAAAGTACAAAAGGAAATGAGTGGATATGATTGTAAATCCCTAATATTTCACTGGAGAAAGTAAAGATACTCATCAACATATATAGTTATTAGTTATGCACATATGTTAAGATCACTAAAACAATAGACATTGAAGGAACTCTCAAAACAGGAGAGCAGGGAAACCTTAATCTGAAATAAGCTTGCCTTGTGAGGTGTTGGTGTTAGAGTGGTGAACCTAGCTGCCTTCCAAAATAAGCCTGATGAGAAGAAAAACAACAGAAAAATTAGAAATTAAAAGAACAAAGAGTAAAGAAATGTAAATATTGGTAATTAAAACTATGCAAATGAAGTAAAATATTTGGATAAAAACAAGATTGTTGAAGTGAATTTTTAAAAACCTACAACAAAGGGTTGTTGATAAAAGCTTCAAAAGAGTATAGATTATTGAAAGGTTGGAAATTAAAAGCTAAAAATTATAAGCCAGGCAAATACCAATCAAATAAATCCAGTATTAATAATAGACAAAATGGATATCCATCTCAAAATCACTGAGAGAAAGGCAAAATTTTGTCCTGTGGCACTCACAAAAGATATATGTTATAAGGTATAGTATGTGCACATTAGAAGGTATTACATACAGATGTATGCTTTTTAGAAATTAACCATAGAGAGGTAAGACCTTTATGGAGAAAATTATAAACACATGGAAAGACATACTATGCTTGGTATCATGAGATGCCAGTTCTCTATTAACTGATCAACAGTTTCAATGTAAAGTCAAAATACTAAGTTTGCTGGTATTCCTGGGTGTATGTGTAAGTTTACTTGTTGACCTAAGACATACATGGAAGAGAAAATACCAAGAAGTATTATAACACTCTGAAAGCAGCAGCACCAGTCTAGGAGGTTTGCCTTCTTAATTATAAAAGACTCCAAGTTAGTACTGAAGAAGTCACAGTGTTCAAGCCAGACTGCCTGCGCTTGAACCCCGAGTTTGCCACTTCCTAAATGTGTGACCCGGGATAAGTTAACCTTTTGTACCCAGTTGCCACATCTATAAAATGATAATAATAAGAGCGTCTTCCCTGTAAAGATTACATGATTTAACTTCTATAAAGCTCTTAGTGTCTGGCACAGAACTGGCACCATACATATACATATTTGATAAATAAATAGTGTGGTATAGATACATATATGAAAAGACTGATAACTCCATAAAATCCATGCAGCTCCCAAAGTTTGACCTAGATGATACAGTTAAGGAACACTGCAAATCAGTGTGGGGAAATGAACAGGTGAAATATCCAGACATGGGAAAATGAAAATAAATCCCTACCTCACATCCTAATAAAAATAATTTCCATATTTTAGGATTTAAATAAAAGTGAAAAATGTTAAACATTCAGAAGAAAATATAGGAGCATACAGGGTCTGTCCAGAAAAAGTCCAGCCACTGTTAATATAACAAGAATGTTTTGCATGACATCAACATACCCTGGCAGCCAAGGAGAGTGGGCTGGAATGCACATGCGTGAACAATGATGACTTCACTGTACTAGTCAGTGGGCAGGTGCTAGACACTGTTGAGTGAGCATATGCACTATGTATCCATTGCACTCAAAATGACTAAGCAAGCACAGCAACAAATCTGTACCACTTCTGCATTAAGCTGGAACATTCCTCTGCAGAACTGGTTAGATGATTCAGAAGGCCACAGCCATGGGCAACTGGTGATTGGCAGCTTCATCATCACAACATGCCTGCTCATTCATCATGTCTCAGACAGGGTTTTTTGACGAAACATCAAATCACCCAGGTGACTCACAGCTAAGATTTGGTGCCCTGCAATTTCTGCCTTTTTCCAAAACTAAAATCACCTTTGAAAGGGAAGAGATTTTAGACTGTTGATGAGATTAAGGAAAATGCAACAGTGCAGCTGATGGAGTGAATACATGAGGTCCCAAGGATCCTACTCTGAAGGAGACTGAGGTGTCATTGTCCTATACACAATGCTTCTCATTATCTTGCATCTTCTTCAATAAATGCCTCTATTTTTAATATTACATGGCTGGATACCTTCTGGACAGACCTCAGATATCTATGAGCTCAAACAAGACGGGCTTGTTTGAAACTATGAAGGGCTGATATGAGCACACTAAATGAATATCTATTATAACATACAGTAAGATAATAAAAAGATATGCAGCACATTGGGAGATGATATTTGCAGCACCTCAAACCAACAAAGGCTATATCCAGAATACAGAAAGAATTCTTATGAATCAATTAAAAAGACAACCCAATTAAAACGAACTTGAAAAGGCTCATTACAGAACAGGTCATAAGAAATGATGCTCATCTTTTAGAAATTCTTATTAGTAATCAGGGAAATGTAACCTGGTGATATGGATGGAGACCTCACATTTACTGCTGGTAGAATAGTACAGTATGTAATAAAATTTCACATCATCTCGTCAAGTTGACCAAGTGCACAGGACAATATGGCCATTATATTCCTAGACATAATATATACTCCTCACATGAGAACCAAGAGACGTGTACAAAATGTTCATAAAAGCATTGTTTGCACAGAAAAAATGAAAGACCATCATAACATGTGTCATATATTATATTTGTAAAAATAATTGCAGCAGTTATACAATAGAACACTATTCATCAGTGGGGAAAAATGAAATAGCCTCATGTAGGATCAAGAATAAATCTAAAATATATAATGATGAGTCAAATAGGCAAGTCACAGAATAACACATACAGCATAAAAATCCATTTAGTATATAAAGTGAAAAAACAGGCAAAACTAAACAATGTATTGTTTGTGGCCACAATTCTTGGTATGAAAACAAAACCAGGATAGTAATCTCTTCCAAGGCAGAGGGGAAGATACTGTCTTGTAAAGGGTCACAGTGACATCTAAGGCTGGGTGGTAAGTATGTTTTACTGCTTTGATACTCTACATATATTTGATAAACACTCCTTTTGGATGTATGATATATATCACAACAAAAAATAGTTTTAATAAGCAAATATAAAACATATCATTCCTATCCTCATCAAAATACACAATACTTTAAAATATATATATAATAGATGTTTGTCTTATAACACATAATTTTATTTGATTGTGGTAAGAACATGCAAAATAATAACTTCCTAACATATTTTTAAATGTACAACCCAGCATTTTCATCTTTAGGCATAACGTTGTGCAGCAGATCTACAGGAGTTACTCAGCCTGCACAACTGCATCTTGCTAACCAACCCAAGTCAAGTTTCATAGTACTTTCCTTTTACTTGCATATTTATTTCCCGACTCTTATAAATTATAATTTAATTAACTTTCTAACATAGGTTGGGTCTGACAAGGGCAGTATAGTATATTTTTGAAGAGTCCAATTTTGTACTTGGAGAAACATGGCTTAAATCCTAGCTCTGCCACCAATTAGCTGTAGGAGTCTAGAGAAATCCTTTAATTTTTATTTAGTTCAATTTTCTCAAATAAAAAAAATGTGGATAATAATATCTATTTCATAAGATTGTTACAATGCATTTTTGAAAATTATGTAATATTTTACAAATTATGAATGTTAAAAACAATGTCAGGCCCATCACTAGGATATAACAGATGGTTGTAAGTAAAATCCACCTAGTAGTCCAATAAATGTTTTCCAAGTAAAAGCATAGGGCTCCCTTCTTCACTCTACTTCTGTGTTCCTAACAACAGATAGACTCCTCAAACTTCCACCACTACCCCACTCAACACACACTCCTACACTCCTAAATCTGTCCACTCCAGTTTCCATTTAGCTAAAAATCTTCCCAAGATGAGAATGTGTCATGTGTTTATTTTGCAAACTAGTTCCCTCTTAATTTGCATTAGGTGAGGAAAGGAATGAGAGCCACCCCAAAATCTGTCCTTTTAGAAATAATGAGGAACCATTCTTCTGAGATTGGAAAGGAAAGATGGAGACTGGAAAGGCAGACAGCTCACATGAATATAGAAAGAGGGTGGGTATCATCATCTTAGCACTTTGTATTTCACACTTCTGCTTCATGAAAAAGATCAGTTAGACAACATGTGGCCTTCTTCAGTTCTAGCATTCTAATAGCCTATTTAGATTGCTGAGTCATTGTGAACTCAGAAAAAATAATCTGGAAACAGCAGGGAATAGGCCATGGGTTTCTGGTAATAAATAAAAAAGACTTTTTTACAATGACAAAGATGAAGCTATTCTGCATCACTCAAACAGCCAGAGGAGGGACCTACAAAATAATGAATGGACAGATGATTGGATTATTGGCTCCATTCTTGGAGCTATTAGAGTTATATAGAATGTACAATCACTAATGGTATTAGAAATAATGTAATAATTAAAAGTTGATCTGATATCATCTGCAAATAATTTCATTGTATTATATTTATTTATTATTCAGAAAATATTGTAAAGCAATCAGAGGCTATTTTCTTAAATGAAAAATCATTCTTACATCAGTTTCTTAGAGACTTGTAGCATTGATGTGTCATTGAGAGAGTGTGCTTTACCAATATGTCAAAAATGATGGAAGTTCTATAAAAACTATATATATATATATATATATACACACTTCAAGACTACTCCCTTATGAATTTGTCACAAATGCAACACCCTCAGAAATGCACATCATTAAGAATGCCAGACAGGGCCCTGGCTGGTAGCACAGTGGATAAGGCGCCGGCCTGCGAACCCAACAGTCGCTGGTTCAATTCCCAGCCAGGGCACATAACCAGGTTGCAAGCCAGGTCTCCAGCCAGGTCTCCAGCCAGGTCTGTGGCTGGAGGCAGGTAAAAGGCAACCATACATTGATATCTTTCTCCCTCTCTGCCTCTCTCCATTTCCCTCTCTCTGAAAATAATAAATAAAATCTTAAAAAAAAAAAAAAAAAAAACGATGCCAGACAGCCCACAAACCCAAAGGTCACTGGTTTGATTTCCAGCCAGGGAACATAACCAGGTTGCAAGCCAGGTCTCTAGTCAGGGCTGTAGCTGGAGGCAGGTGAAAGGCAACCATACGTCGATGTTTCTCTTCCTCTCTGCCTCTCTCCCTTCCCCTTTCTCTTGAAATAATAAAATAATGTTTTCAATTTCTAAAAAAAAAAAAAAAAAGTAATGCCAGTAGGTCAAAAAATAATTGTTTCCACACTGACAGATAAATAATATCAGTCTAAGTAAACTCCCTAAATAAAAAATAAAGCTACCATAATAGCTACCCTTAATTACTAAATTTTCTCTTTACTGCCATGAACCTGTTCTTTTACACAAATTACAGGTCTCCACACTGAATTTAGCCATATTATCTCACTTTGAAGCTATCATTGCAGAAGTAAAAGCAAATGAAACCCAATTAGAAGCAGTGTAGTTAGACTGCAGAGTGTGTTAAGTTTGACTGCTCACACCCAACCACAAAGATACTCTGATCTGCTGCAAAATCACACACACACACACACACACACACACACACACACACACAGAGTACAAACCCCTACCTTCTTCCCTGTGGTATCTGCATGAACCATCACAGATTTGGAAAGGCTGCCTGCCATGCATCACCTCACACACACCTGCATGCACACATACAAACTCTACAGAAATTAAGCCCTAATCTAGGGTAGAAAAACAGTTTTCTTTTAGACATGTTTATCATTTCGCATATATTTTTAAGAATGATTCAGTGCAGCTTAGGTGACTGCTAATGATAATAATCATTATCCCAAATTTTGATAAAATTAAAAGTACCAAATTCCAACTTTTCTCAATTCATTTTCCCCCTAACACAAGCCCAATGGGGGTCTTATATCTGAAACTTTATTATGGCTAGCTTCTGCAAACCAACAGTAATTATGAGCTTACATGTTCAAGCTTTGCTTTGTGGGAAACAATGTTTAAAAGAAAATGAAACTACAGTAACTTTGATTACAATGTAAAGCACATTTACTTATAAAATTCCAAATTTACCCCACCAGTGATCTAGCTGTATTTCTGAGTATCAGTTTATTTCTTTAGCATCATTCACACAATCACAGAGCCGGAGGAGTCACTGAAAAGTCATGAAGCCAATCATCAGGTTCAGAGAGAAATAAACAACTAAGGGAAATACACACACACAACACACACTCATACACTACTGTACATACATATATTCTATATAGTATACATATATTCTAAGGAAGTGCAAATAAATGGCCACAACATCCCTTCTTATTCTCTCCAAATCTCAAGACCTTACCAGTTCATCAGATCCTTTTCAAATATAATTTACACTCTTTTGTTTTGTTTGAGCTTCAAACAAAAGGTAAAATACTTGGTAATATTTGCATATAAAACCCGATAAAAGTTATTAATGAATAAGGAAAAATAATGAGGCATAGAATGAAGCCATGGAAGGTGAGACTCAACGTATCTCTCACATGAAAGCCACCATCACCCAGGACTTGATTTCATAATGACTACAAGATAAGCATTTGGATTCTTTCCATCTGATTTTTTCCTTCCTTGCTAGGATTTCTTTTCTTCCCTTCCCTTTCATTTTGGAGAAACAAAAGAACAAACAGATGACAGACATTAGATAAGAGTTGTGGACCTTTCCAATAAAATGGAAGCCGCAATATTGTGAGGTTGCCAAAGGTTAGAGAATGATTCTACTAAATGTGTTTAATTGCCATGAAGTCCCTGTTACTTTTTCTGTCCTCTGGTAAATGAATCCCACCTTCTGGCTCCGCAACCCAGCCTTGGGCATCCAGCAGTGAAGAAGTGTTGCTGCAGCCAACCCTCCGAGACGAGCCAATGATGTCTGGTTCTCAGGGATTTGATCACTCTCCCTCGCTGTACCAAGAGGACGCAGAGTGCTTTCAATGGCACAATTAAAGAGAAACATTCAGTGACAGTTTTTGAAGTTGGGCCGAGACTAAAGCTGGACCCAGGCCCACTTTGCACCCATTCATCACCCACTCAGAATGTGACACCACTGCCTACTATCCTCCACTCCACCTCTTCCTTATGTTTGGAAAGTTGCCTTTCTGACTCAAAAAGGTAACAAACATACCTACTGTAAAACTTCTACATGAAAACCCTTTACATGGGCAACGACTACAGTCCTATTCAAGTTTGGAGGGATCTTTGTTTTCAGTTTTCATTTTCACTGTTTTATTATCTTGACAACATCCATTCAATTCATTGCCTCATTCATTTATTGAAAGTCTAACAAATGTCAGACACGATATGTCAGGCTTTGGTTAGAAAATGGTGAGGCAGAACTTGCCCATCTCCTGTGTTCAATGGAGCTTATAGTCTAAATAAATTTAAAAGTCACAAATACTATCCTCATATGAAGGTGAGAGTCACACACAGATGGACACACATGTACTTGGTGTTGTGAGTTTATCAAAGACTGAGCTGATCTAGTCTCACGGTCGCAAAAGGCTGCTCTCATGAAATCGTGACTAAGCTGAGATACAGAATGTAGAAGCTCATTCTATAAGAAAACCATTTTCTTTTTACACAAATCCATATTTCACTTGGGTAAACACTGTCCACCATTTCCATAAACAATGACAATAATCTATCTTCCCTTTTAAAAAAAAAAGTGTTGGCTACTAAAAATATAAAACCCATTCATCTCCGTGTTTAACAATAAACAGAGCACAGCTGGGCTTCCTCCTTTGCTTTCCAAATAAATTTGTGAAACACAGAGATTAAATGAGTGGCCCACCCTTCACATATAAAAGTCATGTTACTCCCCCACCATCTGTAGGAGAAAAATTAAAGAGTCTGTTTACTTTTATTCCTCTTTACTATTAAGACTTTTTTCTTGTCTCATTTTCCAGTGGCATTCAATATTCTTTCTCATTCCACTTTCCCCATGAAAGTACATGTTTATCAAGATATTTTACTGGATTTTAGAGGAAATTAGAGTCCAACCCACTTCATAGCATTCTCAAACACCTTCCCTCAAGAGTCTCAAAAATAAAAATTGTGTCCTTCACTGCACAATTTAAAATACCATCTCAATTCTTCCCGGGTTCTTTGTTAAAATATAGCTTGCCTCTTCAAGCCTCAATGTTTTTTCCTAACCTTATAATCCTAGCTCCTTCCTGTAATTCTGACTATAACTGTCCATATGTAGGAATCTCTCCTGGTCTTTCTACATAGACAGAGTTTACGCTTTGACTTTTTATTTAATTCTGCTGCACTGATTTTTGTTAGCACAACTTATCCAGCATGTTCACTTAGATGCGGAATCTCAGAAAAACGGGACTATTAATCAGGCCCAGAGACAAAGATCCCATGTTTCTTATCTATATGGAAACATAAAATATGGCCCAATCATATCTGAAACATTTCAGGAATGATTACAAGGAAGCAACACAGATTTTATCCATCACTCCCCATTGTTTATGAGGCCTGTCACTCTACCAACAAAGAAAATAAAATAAGTCTGCCATGATTTGTCTTCATAGCACCACATTGACTGTTTCCTAATTTATCATGCATTTTTCTTTTCTCCAACATGATAGTCTTGTTGACAATATTACATATCCTGAAGGAAAGGGCAACTGCCAAGGTTAGTATTTAACTAGGGGCCTGAAATCCAGGGAGATCAGTATCCAGGTCAGGAAACCAAGTAGCAGTTATCCAGCAATGCCTGTGGGTTGGGAAACTGGGAGTCAATACCTTAAACAAGACATAGCAAGTATTGGAAATTAAAAGCAAGTAGATATTTGTCCTTCACTGACTGGCTTATTTCACTAAGCATAATACTCTTCAGTTCCATCCATGTTGTTGCAAAGGGTACAAGTTCCTCCTTTCTTTCTGCTATATGGAATTTCATTGTGTAAATGTACCAAAGTTTTTTGATCCAATCATCCACTGATGGGCACTTAAGCTGTTTCCAGTATTTGGCTATTGTAAATAGTGCCGCTATGAACATATGATCTCACCCATTACGGGACAATAATGAACAAAACAAACAATAAGCAAAACAGAACGAAATATATGAATACAGTGAATAGGCCTTCAGTTGTCAGGGGAAAAGGGGTTGGGGAGAGGGGGAAGGAAGAGGCAAGGAAGGGGAGCAGCTTAGACAAGAGCCTAGTATAAAGGAATCATGGACATGGACAACAGGTGGGATTGACTTTGGGGGGAATGGGTGGGTGGGGAGGGGGACAGAGGGGAGCAAAAAGGGGATGGATGTAATACAACAATAAAATTTAAAAAATAAAAAAGCAAGTAGAATCTTGATACTAAGTCACGTCTTTTTGTCATTCCTTCCTCATTCATGTTTTCTATAAAGCAGGAAGCAGTTTCCAAGGTTGAATTGCCTGCCTGGAATGGCAAGTGATCAGTACAAGGCACACTAGTATCTGAGACTCATTCTGGACCCCTGCCCTGCATAACAACATCTTAAATAACTCACTGATCAACTAATAGCCAATGCTCTCCTGTTATTAGATTTACTCAAGAGTATTTTGCAAGATGAATGTTATTTATCACTAAAGCTGTCTTTAAAATATTGGGAATATATTCCCAGGTATCCCAAAGGTATCCTTAATACTTCATTCTGAATCCATCATCCAAGTTCTTATATAAAAGATTTTCAAACATAGTTATGTATACAAAATAAACTCTTGGGAACAATAGATTCCATATATTTACAACTTAACTTGTATAAAAGTATCATGTTTCATTTTAATTGACCTAAAAATAAAAAAGAAACCAGTTTTCATTAAGCATGAAATATTTACTACTACAAGGCTGTTTATCATTTTTTTTTATTCTTTTCATCATCACAAGACTGTTATGGGGGAGGTTAGTGGATAGAAAGATAGAACAAAAAGAAAAAAAGGACTCATGGACATGGCTAACAGTGTGGTGATACAAGAGAGTTAAATTGTAATGGAAAAAATACAATTAAAAAAATTTTAAAGACTGCTATGATGTCCATTTTACAGTTTAAACAACAAGCTCAATGAGGTCAACTATTCAGGGAAGCAGAGACTAGCAAAGCTAATGACAAACAGGCCATCCTCCAAACACCTTACCTGCCCACTGCTCACACACAGGCTTCCTATTTATGCAAACATGCCTCATGAGTTCTTGGTCATGATGGCAGCCTTAGAACATGATATGGTCCCTCGTCCCCACCCCAAATTCCTAGAAATTACAAAAGAGTTTTTTCAAACTAAGACAAGGAACCCTTGGCAAATCTCAGGTTCAAGGAAACCATTAAGGTTCCCTGCACAATGGAAGACAGTATCTAAATGAAGAAGGGAAACAAAGCCCCAATATCAAGAAGAATGACCTAGAACACAACAACTATAAATAAGGAATGATCGTTAATAATAACAGCAACAGTGTGAAATAAATTCTACATGATGACAACATGGTAGTGGACAAGGGAGAAGTAAGAGGGGTGAAATTGAAAGAATGCTATAGTTCTTTTCTTGGACTATGTAGAAAAGTATATAATCGACTCTAAGCCTTATTTAAAAACCTTTTACTTAAATCAAGTATGTATTTTAAATATCTATTTATTTATAAATCAAACCTATATATTTGAAATACCTTCAAAATATAAAATTTTACAATTTTAAATATATGTAGTTTATTGCACGTCAATGTACAATAACACTGCTTTAAAAAGAGGTCATACTTTCCCAAAGAAAATACACAGATGGCAAATAGGTACATGAAAAGGTGCTCAACATCACTAGTCATTAAGGAAATGCAAATTAAAAACACAGTGAGATATCACCACTGATGATATCAGTGATGATGCCTGAAGAATGGCCATCATCAAAAAGACAAGATAAATACTAATGTGGTTCTGAAGAAAAGGGAACCTGTGCCCTGTTGATGGAATGATAAACTGGTATAGACACTAGGGAAAACAGTATTGAGGTTCTTCAAAAAATGAAAATAGAATTACCATACCCAGTAATTCCATTCTTGGAACACATTTTTTTAAAGACACTAAAGAAAGATCTGTACCACCATGTTCATTGCAGCATTATTTACAATAGCCAAGTCATGGGAACAAGCTAAGTACCCACTGATGGATGAATGAAAAACTTGTAGTATGTGTAAGTGTAATAGAATATTACTCATCCATAAAAAATGAGAAGATCCTACCATGTGTGACAACATGAACAGACCTTGAGGCATTACACTAAGTGAAATAACTCAGAGAGAGAGACAAATACTGTACGAACTCATTTACATGGGGAATCTAGTCGAAACAAAATTGCAAACACCAAACCCATTAAAAAAGAAATCAGATTTGTGGTTACCAGAAGCAGGGACTGGGGAAGGGAGAATTGGAGGATGGTGGTCAGGAGATAGAAACTTCTAGTTATAAGATGAAGTACTAGATATGTAATGTGCAATAGGATGACGATAGTTAACACGCCTGCTAAGGCATATAGGAAAGTTGTTAAGAGAGTAGATCCTAAAATTGCTCATCACAAGAAGAAATTTCTTCTTCTTTATTTTTTAATTTCATCTATATGAGATAATAGACATTAAATCTGTTGTGACAAACAATTTACAATATAGATAAATCAAACATCATGTTGTATATCTTAAATATATATAGCGATATGTGTCAATTATTTTTCAATAAAACTGGGGAAAAGAATGTCAAGTATGTGCATGAAAAATTTAGAATGCCAACCATAGAAATGTATAATTTTCAAATAACTAAAGGGGAAATAAATAAAACTACAACAAGCATAATAAAATAATCAATTTAGCAAATTTTAGGGAATTGGTGGGAGAAAGGAGAAAACCTGATAAACAAAATAATTCCTACAGAGCAACATTCAAGTTAAACATAACTATAATAATTCAACTTTTTTTAAAAGATTTTATTTATTATTTTTAGAGAGAGGGGAAGGAAGAGAGGCAGGGAGGGAGAGAAACATCAGTATATGATTGCCTTTCACCTGCCTCCAGCTACGGACCTGGCTGGAGACCTGGTTTGCAACCTGGTTATGTGTCCTGGCTGGGAATCAAACCAGCAATCTTTGGGTTTGGAGGCTGACGCCTTATCCACCATGCCACAAGCCAGGGCCTAATTCAACTTTTAACATACAAGTTTTACAAATTCTGTTGAAAGGAAGTCAAAAATATCTAAAGAGAAATTTCACATGTATGTACAATAGAAATTAAAGGTGGAAAAAGAGATACCCAAAAAGTTAATGAGAAGTTATGCAATGATGATGTGAAACAGAAAAGGAAGGAGAAGGAGAAAAGAACAGCAGCCATATAAAAAGCAAGAACAAGAACCAAAAGGAATATTTCATGTTGGTAAAAGTAACAATCAACAGAGAAAACCTTGATAAAGCAAGCAACATAATCGATAAAGAAAAATGTAATACAAATGCAAGGAGAAATTGATAAACCTGCAAATATTTTAAGATTGCAATGTACCTTTCCAGCTAATACACAGGTCAGAATATTAACGGATATTAAGATCTGAATAACAAGTTAATATATACTGTATGCGATTCAAGACTTTTTACGTATGTAGCTAGATATATCAGGTGATGTGTATTGTGTACAAACATTATAGAGGGAGTCTCAAAACCTGACCATAGAGAAGACAAATATATCATCTTCCAAAAGAGCTTATTTCATGAGAGCCACATTTACTAGGCAAGATGAAATAAAATTAACAACTAAAATGACTTTAAAAAACAAATGCAAATTTTTTAACATGGAAATAAGTCCATTTTAAATGTCATGTACTAACAAGTAAATTAAAAGATTGGAAACAGGAAGCTTAATACTAAGAGAGCACTATATATGAAAACCTGTGAGAGATTCTCAGGGGAAGTGGTCAGCAATAGATATTCTTAATAGAAAATAAAAATATTAACATTAGGAATTATGTTTCAATTAAAAGATTAAAACAAAATAGGCTAAGAAAATAAAAAGCTAAAGTTTAAATAAAGTAAAAAATAAAGTTATTAATGAAATAAAATATTATTTTAAAATAATCAGAGTAAATAAGCTCATGAAAAGATACTCAACATTATTAACCAGCAGAAAAAGAAAAATTAAAATCACAATATTACAACACACCTATAAGAATGGATAAGATTAAAAATAGTGACAGCTTGAACCCTGGCTGGTAGCACAGTGGATAAGGTGCCGGCCTGTGAACCCAAAGGTCGCAGGTTCGATTCCCCAGCCAGGGTACATAAACAGGTTGCAAACCAGGTCTCCAGTCAGGTCTATGGCTGGAGGCAGGTGAAACGCAACCATACATTGATGTCTCTCTCCCTCTCTTCCTCTCTCCCTTCCCCTCTTTCTAAAATAATGAAATAAAATCTTTAAAAAAAAAAAAAATAGTGACAGCTTGAAGTGTTCATTGGCTTTAATTCACAATAGCCAAACACTGAAAATAGGCCAGATGTCTATTTATATAGATATCATGAAATACTACTCAGTAATAAAAAGAAATGAATTGTTGATACACATAACAATTTGGATTAATTTCCATGGGATTATGCTGAGTGAAAAAAGTCAATGCCAGAAAATTATATAGTGTATGATTCCACTTATATAACATTTTTGAAATAATTCTCAGAAATGGAAAACAGATGAGTGACTATCCAGAGTTTTGGATGGGGAAGGATACATGTGCAAGAAGGAGGTAGGAACAGGAGAGATTAGTGTGTTGGTGAAACTAATTAGTATCTTGACCTCAGGAGTAGAAACACAAATCTAGCCGTTCTATAAAATTGTACAGAACTAAATAAACACACAGACACACAAGTACACACACACAAATGACTGCAAGTAAAACTGGGGACACTTGTGTAAAATCATTGGATTGCAGCGATGTCGATATACTGGTTGTGATGTTACACTACTGGTGTGCAAAATGTTCCCACTGGGGAAACTGGGTAAGGGGTATATGGCATCATCCTGTATTATTTCTTAAAATTGTCATGTTATTCTAGAATTCAATTTAAAAATGGAAAGAAACCAAGGTATGGCAAGTATAACTTACAAAAGTGAGACCAACATACAAATAAATACTAGGAATAAAAAGTGGAATAAAATGTGAAAAATAAAATTGAAGTTTTAAGACAACATTATAAACAACTGTCAATGAAACTGAAACCTAGTTAAAATGATGAGGTTTCTGGGAAAAAAATTACCCAAATTATCTCATGAAAAAGTCAAAATTCTGAATGCATCAAAAAAACCCACAAAAGACAATGAACGGTAATCATTATGACCTACCTGCTATCCCTGTAACATCCAGTTCCTCTGTTCAGAAAAGAGTTCTCAGAGCAGGCCTGAGCCCATCCTTAAGGGTCACTGGCAAGGTCTGCTATGGGCTGGCATCTGCAAACTTGACTGTAAACAGTTCCCTACACTGACACAAAACTTTATCTCGATGAGTGGCTCACTGGGCCTAAACTTTGTATAAACAGTATGGTTTACACTATACACATGTCTGCATTCATCCTGGGAGTCTGAATTTTGGTGCGTATTATACAGAGAGCCCTTATGCAACCAGCCAGCCACCAGTGAAATCCCTAGGTACTACGTCTCTAATGAACTTCCCTGGTAGATCACACATGCGTTCATCTTGTTGCTGGAGGAATGAAGTGTGATGAGGCCCCTGTGGCTCCACCAGAAGAGGATTCTGAGAGGCTTGTGCCTGATTTCCTCCAACTTTGTCCCACTTGCCTTCACCCTTTGTTGATTTTGCTTTGTACCCTTTTGCTGTAACCAATCTTTGCCACAAGTACAACTAAACACTGAATACTGTGACTCCTTCCAGCAAATGACCATACTTGGGGATGGTCTTGGAGAGAACCCTCATACATCTCTCTACTATCTCAAAAAAGGCACAGATCCAAAAGACTATTTGAGAAAGCTTACCCAATGTTTTAAATAAAAGAAAACTCATTTCATACAAGCTGCTCCCATACAAACCAAAAGTTACTCAGGCTAACATAATCATAGGCTTATGGGAGAATGACAATCCTAGCACAATTTTAATTTGAGTATTATTACAAAAGTCCTAAATAAATTACTAGCAAATCAAATCAAAAAGCTATTCACCAAAAGAAAACACACACTATGACCAGTTTGCTCAAGCCAAAAACCTTAACCTCCCTCTCTTCCCCTCACACCCTGTATGCAATTAAAAAGGAAAAAAAAAAAAAATCCAGTTGGCTCTCTTTCAAAATAAAAGTGAAGCTTCATCACATCCCCAAGCGCTCAGCAGCAGGTCAGTCCACCATCTCCCTCCTGGACTGCCACCAGGCCTCTCAACAGCTCTCCTGCTCCGTCCCTTGCTCACCACCTCCCTGCAGCCTATCAGTCCAGTGGGCCTGCAGAGCCCCCTTTGCTCAGAACCCCCAGCAAGAGCCTGTTAATTCACAGTGCAGACTCCCACCCCACACCTGATTCCCCTTCCCTCTTCTGCTGGCTGTTTTCCATCACACATACCTTTTCTAACTAAAAATACAATTTTCTCTTTTATTATATTTATTGTTTAGATTATGCCTCCTGTCATTAGCATGGAAGCTCCATGAAATTGGGAACTTGGGGATGTTTTGTTCATTGATTCCGCTCAAGTGCCTAGAATATTGCCTGTACCTGTAAACGTTAAAAATAGTTCTATATAAGAAGAGATATCATCCCTGGCTGATGGCACAGTGGATAAGGTGCCGGCCTGAGAACCCAAAGGTCCCTGGTTCAATTCCCCAGCCAGGGCACATAACCAGGTTGCAAACCAGGTTTCCAGCCAGCTCCGTAGCTGGAGACAGGTGAAAGGCAACCATACGTTGGTGTTTCTCTCCCTCTCTGCCTCTCTCCCTTCCCCTCTCTCTGGAAGTAATAGATAAAATCTTAAAAAAAAAAAAAAAAAAAGAGAGAGAGAGAGAGAGAGAGATCAATGCAACTCACTACATTAATATCACACACACACATACCATATACATAAGCTTCATAATACCTGAAGATTTTACTTTAAAAAATCTCGTACCAGATTATAAATTGGAGAAAAATTTCCCTGTTTCACTAAAGAAAGAAGTAGTAAAGGGATTCATTAAATTAGAGAACGGAAAAATGCTCACTTTTATAGCTACTACTGCATACTTTATTAAGCATCTTAGAAGTACAATACAACAAAGAAAAAATAAATAAAACCAGTAGGTTAGGGTGGAACAAATGGTCATTAGGCAGATCCAGGTTGTCACTTAGTAAAAAAACTAATAGGATCAACTGTTACAATACTAGGCCTGAGTTTAGAAATGTAACAGGATATAAAATCAACACATGAGAATCAATAAGTCTCCAATACACCAGCAATAACCAATATTTAAGGTAATTTTAGAAAGAAGATAATAAAGATATACAGAACAAATACTATAAAATACCTGAAAATAAACCTAATAGGAAATATTTAAGATCTTTTTACAGAGACACGACAGAATGTTTCTCCCTCGCTTCTCTCTATGGTCCAACTACTCTGGGCTCTGTAATGTTTTTTGAACACATCATGCAGCCTCCTACCTTGTAGATTTGCTTCTGTTGTTCCCTATGGAAAGCAGCTCTTTCTCAAGATATACCTAGTATGGCTCACGTTCTCTCTTGCTAGATCTTACTTTACCAGTGAAGATTTTTCAAACAGAACAGGTACATGCAAGCACAAGCATGTGCGTGCGTGCACACACACACACACACACACGCTTATACTGTTCTCTTTTCCTGCACCCTATTATTTTGTTCCTTCTGGACACTATCACAATGGAACATATCATATATTTGAATCTCATTTGTTTGCCTTTTCCTTCCCTCACTAGACTATAAGCAACACAAGACTAGAGGCAGTTTAATCTACATTGTATCCCCAATACCTAGAACAGTACCCTAAAAATAGTAGGTGCTCAAAAAAATATTGTAGAATGAAGGACATACAAGAAAACCAGAATAAACTGGTGTTAGCATTGTACATGGAGGGGAAGTGTTGGTGCTATAAATATGCTAATAATTCCAATGTAATCTATACATTCAATCTTAAGAGTCCAATAGGATGTTTTCCTAGAATTTGACAAGACAATTCTGAAATTCGTGTAAAAGAGTTGCTGCTCAAGAATAGCTAACATCAACATCGTTAGTCATCAGAGAGATGCAAATTAAAACTACATTAAGATACCACCTCACACCTGTCAGAATGGCAATCATCAGCAAATCAACAAAAAACAACCCTCATACACTGTTGGTGGGAATGCAGGCTGGTGCAGCCACTGTGGAAAACAGTATGGGGTTTCCTTAAAAAACTAAAAATGGAACTGCCTTTTGATCCAGCAATTCCACTACTTGGACTATACCCAAAGAAGCCTGAGACACCAATTCATAAGAACCTATGCACACCTATGTTCATAGCGGCACTATTTACAATA
>PVIW01005229.1:0-89471 GCA_004026585.1 Noctilio leporinus | reverse complement strand
TTATATGGCAGAAAGAAAGAAGGAACTTGTACCCTTTGCAACAACATGGATGGAACTGGAGAGTATTATGCTTAGTGAAATAAACCAGTCAGTGAAGGACAGGTATCATATGATCTCACCCATTATGGGACAATAATGAGCAAAACTAACAACAAGCAAAACAGAACCAAGTGTATGAATACAAGGAATAGGCCTGCAGTGGTCAGGGGGAACGGGGTTGGGGGGAGGGGGGAGGCAGAGGCAAAAAAGGGGAGCAGCTTAGACAAGAACCTAGTATAAAGGAACCATGGACATGGACAACAGATGGGATTGACTTTGGGGGGGAAGGGTGGGTGAGGAGGGGGACAGAGGGGAGCAAAAAAGGGATGGATATAATACAACAACAATAAAATTAAAAAAAAAAAAAAAGGAATAGCTAACAGCTGGACTTGTAACATACCAAATATCAAAACACATTACAAAGGTGTATAAATAAATATAACTTGGCATTGGTTCAGAAATACACATTTTAATAAAATAAAGGATAGAAAAGTAGGCTCATTATGTGTGAAAACTCAGTATATGAGAAAAACCAGCATTTTAAGTTAGTAAGGGCTTATATATAGTTAATTTTTGAAAACTCAAGAAATACAATATGCTTTGCATACTTCTGTTTATCTCACAATGGACATATTTTAATTCATCATGCTGTATAACCAACTTATACAACATTGTATATCAATTATATCTCAATAAAGCTGTGGGGAAAGATATACTGAAAAAATATATATGACTAAAAATTATTTTTACTTAAGCCTACCTATCTCTTAGGGTTGTTATATTAAATGAGATGATACAGATAAAAATAAAACCCAATAAAACATATTAGGATGTCCCTAACATAATAAACTATAAATTTAGTATTAATAATTATTTAACATTTTATGATATTTTAAAATTTGAGCCCTGGCTGGTATCGCTCAATGTGTGGGGCATTGTCCCCCAGAACAAAGGGTCACCAGTGTGATTCCCAGTCAAGGCACAAACCTGCACTGCAGGCCAGGTCCCTGGCTGGGGGTGTCTGAGTGGCAACCAACTGATGTTTCTCTCATACATCAATGTTTTTCTCCCTCTCTTTCTCTTCTCTCCCCTCTCTCTGAACATAAATAAATAAGCTTTTTGTTAAATAAATCAAAATTTGATAGATGAAAATCAAATCTTATTCTTCTTTGTCTTCAAGTCCTTAGAATGTTGGCTGAATTAAATCAAAATCTAGCCTTCCCTTTTCTTAACTTGCTCTATTATATTTTCTCTTCTAACTTGATTTATTGTAATGATTGATTCAAAAGGCAAACTTCCACGCTAAGTGCAACATAGTTAAATATAGAATTAATCATTTTTCTAAGCCATTTTGAGTATCAAAATGAGAGGGGAACAGAAAGATTCAACTATTTTAAATTAATTTATACATATCAAGGTGTTTCCCTTCAAGTTTCACGGATTGGTCTACCTGCCATTAAGACTAAAACCCTGCTGGAAATCTGGTGGAATTATAAATTGCTACAGAAAGCAAAAAGTGATGATTTTTTATTCCCTTAAATTGTGAGGAATTACCTAAAAATGTATCTATATTTTCTAATAATGTCCATCTGAAAATGACCACTAAATTGGTACTTAAATATTTTCTTCCTACGGAGTAAAAATCTATGAGGAGAGCAGTTGGGACAGTAATTTGTCAAGACAAATGAAGCCACAGGATAAATCTAATGCATCTTTTTGGCCTGGGATATAAAATGAGCCATGAATAATCAATAGTGGCATAAATGAAAAATAAACCACATGTTAAAATAAATTTGAAAACGTTTATATTTGGAGAGTGGTAGTGGGCAGCTGATTCAGAAGTGTAGGTAATAAAACAATGGTTTGTCTAATTAATAGAAACTCTCTAAATTCGATTTATATAACCACCTAGAATAATTATAGTGCTTGGGAGAAGTTAAGGAGTAAGAACTGTATAAAATTGAAGGCAAAATGGTTTTTAATACATACTGGAAGAAGCTTTGGTTTCTTAATGATTCATAATCATTACCTAAAATAACATAGTTTGTCAAAGAGTTTTTTCCATCTTTCAAGCAACTGGAGAGCAGTAATACATCCCTAAGGTTTAAAAAAATTGCTTTTGGCTTTCTTCCCATAATATGCTCTTAAGAGTCTTGGAGAGAGGAACAACAATTTTAGCCTAAGGCCTCCCCAACTAAAATTCCTCATTCTGTGTATGAAAATCAAAAAATTAATTCTCACCTCATTCTCAGGTCTGAGGGAGTATCAACAAAAAAACATAGCCACAGAAATCATACTAATGGATGTAAACAGAGAGAAATTTTTGGAGTATAGAAACATACCTCTGATGTGTTTTCTTAAAATAGAAAAATATATCAAAGGTTATCATGAAAAATTAAAGTTGCTAATGATAGATCAAGAGCTTCTGATGTTAACCATATTCCTTCTACAATAGAGATCCTTGTTCGCCATCTCTATTGAGTTAGTCATGATGAATCATCATTATTCGTGTTGGCCTAATTTCTGCAGGCCCCCAAATTACCCCTTTAAACTGAAAGAAATGAGAGATTTCATATATAAGTGCAATCATATGGTATTTCTTTCTCTGACTGGCTTACTTAACTTAGCATAACTGAACAAATAAGCAAGATGGGGACAAGCTCACAGATAGTGGGTAGGCTGACAGCTGTGGGTTTGGGGAGGCAGGGGTCAGGGGATGGAGGGACTGAGCAAAAAGGAAAAAGGATTCATAGACATGGACAACAGTGTGGTGGCTGCAGTGGGATTGGAGTATAAGGAATAAATGATAATGGAAAAAACAGATGAGAGAGAAGGAGAGAAACAGTAAAGGATAAAGGTGGAGAATGCTACAGGAATTCTGCATCACAATAGAACTCCAAATACTTCATAAATTAAGTAAAATTTGCCTGTCTCCAAAAGACAGCTAAAAATATAATTAAATTATGATTTTATATGAAGCTTCATAAAAAGGGGGTGAGGTTACAAGGTAACTTTATAACAGAGATGGCCAGAACTATTCATTTCATTGGAAAAAAAGGAAATCTCTTCATTTCTCTCCCTCTCATACTTACATATATTTCACATGTACATTTACACATATTACATATACAGCTTTCTTTGAATGGCTGTGCAGGATATAGGTGGAAGAGCGATCTTAAAATGCCCAACCTTTGGCAAGGAAACAAGAGGCTCGGTTAGATCATGTTGCTTTGATGAAATGCAGTTTGGGCTGAAGTTCTAGCCTGTTTTGTGCAAGGACTAAATTTAGGGTAATTAGCAGGCACTGCCTGCATCCTGTCTGTCCCTGAAGGTACATCTTAAATACCACTGGTTCCACAAAAACAGTTTGATGCCTACCTCCCCTCATTCAGCCTCCACTGCTTTAACAATATAATTCGAGTGTCTGTTACTGCTCAGGTACTTACGGGGCATGTTACACTTCTGCAGTCACAGTGTCTTCCTTCTCATTACCCCTCAGGAATTAACGTGGCAGGAACAATCCCACCGAAGGGCTTTGCGCTAGCTGTGCCCTTGTCTGGAAAACACTTCCACAAGATGCACAGGGTAAGTCTCATTGCCTTCAAGTCTTTCCTCAGTCACCTTCTCAGTGACCATACCTGGCTCCCTCCCTGACCCCCATACTCTCAAAGGCCCAGATCCTGCTCTCCTTATTCTTTTTCCATCTGCTAATCATTATCATCTGCTATTATACCATTCATGCCCTTATTTACTACGTCTACTATTTATTGCCTGTCTCCCCTTTTTAAAATGTAAGCTCCATGAAAGCAGGAATCCTTTTTAGTTCACTGTTGTATTCCAAGAGCTCAAAAGAGTATCTGACACACAGTAGGTGCTCAACAAGTATTTGTTGAATGGACAAATGAACACTTGTCTCTAAGCCTCACAACAATCCATTAGATAGGTGTTATCTGTTGGTTAAGATAAGAAACAAAACCTTAGACCAAGAAGTGGTCCAGGGTGACACAACCAGGAGGCACAGAATTACTACTGCCCAAATACTTATATTATTATACCTGCTACTTTGACCTCAAAAATAATATTAGTTCTACGTATGCCTCATTTTCCCCACTAGTAGTGTGGCCTGGGTTCACTAAATGCTTAGCACACATAGGAGAGAAAGAAAGAAAGAACATGTTATGACCATTGCCCGTTATCAGCAGTTCTGATTTTCAAAAAGTAAGCTATGAAAACAGAGAACAAAGTACAAATTAATAGCCCATTTTCAGCACCTTCATAGGTAAGCAGGTCATGTAGAAGAACCTATCTGTCATAATAAGAGACTGCACAGTCCCAGTTTCCTTCACTCTTTTTTTTTAAAAATTATATGTTCATATTCCAGTCTGTGGGTACTAGGCTAGAAACTGACTTAAAATTAATAAAATAACACTTTTAAATTTTGACAGTTGAGAAAATCAATACCATATATTTACCCAACCTTTCTTTATTTGTATCATTTTTCAGTTTCTGTATAAAGTATTAATGCGCTATGAATTTATTTATTAGAAATTATCATTAAGCTGGGTTCTTTTTATATTTTCTTTATGTCCCCTTCTCTTACTAAAGAATTAGGACAATTTTGAAATATACTTAAATACCAACATAACAATACACTACTTCTAAACATAGTGTTTATATGCAGAAATACATAGTGCCCCTTGGAGTGTGGCAATTGATTTCTATACTATTTTGCTTTATAAAATGTTATTTTAAAAATTAACACATTTGATAAATAGGAGAAAATTCACATTTCAAATGTGCATACCTTGCTATTTGAGCAGTGAGAATAGACAGAAAGTTAATTCTCAAGCATAAATTATCAGGCAAACTCCCATTCGATTTTGGATTTTATATTCCTTGAAGATAGGGTCTTTGTTGTAGTCTGTACCACTGCATTTTCAGAGCTGATCCAGTGCTTAGAACAGAACAAACATTCAATAAATGTTTGTGGAACCAAATCGATACATCAAAGGTCTCTATCAGATAGTTATCTCCCTGCTACAATTAAGCAATATATGAAACGTAACAATCCTTTTATCTAATTAGCTCTGTGACTTTGTTAAATGGCCAAACTCTTATTCCTATAAATTCCTTGGGTATAACTAACTAATTGTTCTTCTCTATTTTCCCTGCATTAAATTAATGCCATAAACTCACTATATAAATTTGTATAATCTAAGTTCTTCCTTCCCTATTTTTTGAAAGTGAGAACTAACTATATGTTTTAGTGCACACCACACTGAATAGAGTGTTTAAGGCAAATGAGTTTACAAAATTACTGGTGAATCATACCAAAACAAGGGAGAGAATTCTTACAGGTCCCATGCTTATACTCTTTCCCAGTAGACTTTTTAAAGGGTTATAAATGCCATGAAAAGTCACACATGATATTTAAACAAGTGAAAGGATTAAAACAAAAGGTATAATTCTTTTCTGAGCTCCTAAGCTCTCAAGAGCTGTATTATTCTTCTCTGTATCCCAACATTGAACACATAGCAGGCCCTCAATTTATGCTGAACTAAGAGTATAAGTAAATGGGGTGGTGGGAGTGTTATTTCACAAATCATTCATAAAGTTTAGTTGTTTATGAAAGTACCAACAGTTTGGTAACAATCAGTACCTAATAATGATACTAAATTCTTTTTTGTTGAATACTTATTTGATGTCATGAACAATGAAAGTACTTTATGTCTATTACCACATTTAATATAGCTTTAATGAAAGGTATCACAACCCCAACTTGATTAATGAGAAAACTGTGGTTTAGAAATAAGCTATTTTCCTAAAGTCACCCACATAGCAAGGTGGCAAAACCAGGGTTTGAATGCAAGTGTGACTGATGGTCATATTCCTGAGAACCATACCTGGAATGGTTGGTTAACTAAAGGAATATTACTTGAAAGGAGAACACAGCGAAAAAGAAAGCCAAAAAAAGTTCCTGAGCCTCCAGCTTCCTTAATGTTATTCTTTATAACATGTCAAGAAAGTTAGCCTCTTCTTAGGGGGTCACTATGTTATTTTATTAGAGAGAACAACCTTGATGTGAGAAGTAATTAACTTCAGGGGAAAGCTTTTTATTAGAACACTAAAACAATTAAGTTTGCTGTAGCACTGATGTGCCTTGTCTGCCTTTCTGATGAGAAAAAAATCTTTCCCCTCGGCCACATAACAAGAACACAGAGAGGCTCTAGAACTGAAAGGTTTGATTAGAGAGGAGAGAAACAGCCATGACTCCAGAGGGTCATGCCAACATTCTTGCCATGTGGCACTGGGCCAAATACACGCTGAGACTCAGACTCGGAAACAAACAGTCTTCTCGATGCAGCTCTCCATCCAGCAAATGATTGATTTCCTTCCACTGCAAGGGGAAGGTCTAGATGAAGGTAAAAACAGCACAGTGCACATGGTTCAGGGAGGCAATTTTCTATCAACTTGATCGCTCAGAAAGAGTCCTGAAAGATCTAAAGGCAATTCATGGTTCATTTTCGAAAAATGCAAGAAATGAGGGTTTGAGGATTCACACCAATGAAATAGCAATGCAAACTGGTAAAAACTGGCACTTAGCCTGCAGTTGGAAATAAGTTTAAGCACCACGAGAGAGAAGGATTAGAAAACAATGACACTTTTGCAATAGTCAGCATTAGGACTGCTTCACTCCTTTCACCTAGCCTTGCATTGTTATATAGCTTCTTTTGTTCTACATTGGATTTCAAAATATTTTTCATGAGCCAGCTCTAGTCACCTCATTGCAAAACCAGGAATGACACGCTTACTGCTCCCTACTTAAATTTATCCTCGGAGGAAGACAAAAGGGGGGGAAAACTTACTTTTCACGTTGACTCAAATACAGTGCTTGCCAAAAATATCAGTGCATTCACATAGTGCTTATAATTAATTATGTGATAATGACTGAAATTAGATACCCCTTTATTCTAACATTAAATTCTGACCTGAAGACTGAACGTATGCTGTGAATACTTTATCTGCATCAAAATCCAGTGTAATACCAGCCATAAAATCCTTTCTAATTATACATGTAAAATCCTGATTAATACTTGCTCTGACTACTTACTAGAAATGAAATGAGAGAAGAATTTGCTCCATATGACTGCTGGAGAATGAACCAAGCATTCTGATGTGATGCTCTCTCATTGACTCATTTTCACAAATTCATTTAACTACTTGGACATCATCCTCTTAATTCTTAAAACCCAAAAATTATTCTTAATACCTTAACATTCCTATGTCTCTTTTCTTTTAACATATAATTGCTTTTCCACTGAATTCCTTTCAAAAGACTGATACATCTGATTACTACAAGAAGCATCATATCAATGGTCAAGGATTAGCTCCTAAACTTTCTATCAAAAGAGGGGAATACATTTCAGACAGAGGCAGGCCATTTAACCTTCCTATCCCTCTGCTCTTCCACCTGCTCAGAGATCAAGTGCAGCAACTCTGAAAGCATCAGACTAACCTCCACTCTAATCCTCATTAGCTGTGTGATTTGGAATAAGTTATTTATTCCTCATTTTCCTCATCTAATAAACATTATTAATAACATTAAATTGTGAACTAAATTAAACAAGACTATGTCTGTGAAATATCAGTAAACTTTAAAGTATGCAATAGATATTTTCTTGAGGTATACACTTAATAACTGTGTGATTTTGCTAACCAGTGCCATTCCAATAAACTCAATTTTTTAAAAGAAAAGCATGGTGTAGCATGGTAAATACTTATAGCCACAAGCACAGACAGGACATCCTCAACATGTTGTGTGCATAGGAAGAGGTTACAAAACAACATGCAGAGTATAGTCTCATATATAAATACGCTACATACATATACATATGTACATACATGTACACAGAGAAATGTCAAAAAGCATATTCATCGAAATATCTATTAAGAAACAGAGCATCAGGTGATTATAATTTCTCATTTGTATTTTCTGTGTTGTGTCATTTTCCTTCACAAGTATAAATTATTGTTACAACCAGAAAAAATAAAACTAGTTTTATGTTATAGAACAAATATTATAGTTACTTTCCTAGAGATGATACATGTATTTTAATAATAATACAATTGCTCTGGGCTTTCTTTTTATGTCCTATAAAGTTAGAAAAGCATTCTGGGATCCACCAGGAGAAAAGAAAAAATACATAAAAGGATATTCTATACTGGAGTAAGATGGCCTAACCAAGTCTCACATCCTACTACTTAAGAATAATGATTCCTGGTCTTAACAACAAGTTACTTAACCTCTCTGTGCCCAACTTCTTCTTCTCTGTAAAATGTGGGTGATTGTATAACTTAACTCATAAGATTATTATGAAAATGAAGTAAGTCAAATTACGGAAATCACCTATCTTCATACCTGACATCCTAAAAGAAGTATCAGCTATTCACAAAAGTAAATAAATCTTTACTCTTATCATCGACTTGCTCATCACGTGTCACCCATGGACACTGTGTGAAAACAAATCATTTTCTCTGTCTCACAATACAAAAGGTCAAGTAACCTATTGAAGATGATTAAATTTAAATATAGCATCTCCAAGCAGGACACAAAGAAGGTCAATGAAGACTTAGGAAGACATTCCACATAGCCAAAGTCCCAGGATACCCGAGGTTGTCCAATTTTGTCAAGGTGATACAATTACTTTGACAAATCAATAAACTACTATATAAAACTATTACTTATATCCTGCATTTATAGAGTACATGGCAGTTTTTGGAGAGCTCACTCATTTCCATAAAGAGTTGGCAATGTTTCTAATCACTGGGTGATTCAATGGTTGAATGGAGACTGGTGCTGGACCATCATTTTAGGACACGAACTCCCACTGGGGTAAAGGGTGCAGGAGAGCCGGAGGTCTAGGAAGAATGGTGGAGAGGAATGAGGAAGGGGAAGCAGATGGTGGGAGAGGAGCTGGGGGACTGATGTGTGTGAGTAGCAACAACAAGGCAGAAGCCCTCAGATAACATTTTACATCACATCTGGAACTCCTCTAGTGAACCCTGGAAAACTTATTCTGAGTGCAATGGAGAAATGAGAAAAACAGAACCTCACAAGTGAAAGCAGGGATGGAGGGATGGGGTCAACTTGCTCATTTATTCCAATGTACCAAGCATGCTAGACATGCAATGACATGTAGAAAATCCCATGTGGCTTACAGGGTGGTGCCCTGTCTGCTCACCTACCTTACCAGCTTTAAGGTGACCCCAGCTCTAAGATGACCCCACAGCAATCTTCAAGCCTCCAGTATGACTATTAAACCACTGAACTCATTGTTGGTCTGTGTTTTTTAAACAACCTTCAAAATAAACTTAAAGTATGTTCCTACCAAAAAATAACAATGATAGTCTTGATAGCAAGATTCATTAAACTGTAAAATCTTAAATAGCAGTAAATGATTAAAAGCTGTTAGACACTAAAAAATAGTGTCACTTTCCATCTCTTCCCTAACTTTTTATAGTAATTCACTAGGGCCTCAATTCTGGATCTACACAATAATAAAGAAAAATACTATCCGAAAGTAAAAACAAAATGAAAAATACAGAAAGAGAAACATTACTCAAGCTCCCTAAATCTGAGGTTATGCATTCATTTATAAATTTATGAAACATTCTCATTACACAGAGACTGTGCAAACTGTAAAAGAGCTTTTTATTTCAATAAAGCAATTAAGTGTGTTACCACTTAAAGGACACAAAATTAATTTGTCTTACCAAAGCCTGTGTGTTTCTCTGTGGCTCTCTATCTTTAGCTCTCTCAAAGTACTTTTCCAAACATCTATTTTATTTTTATTCTTTGTTGTGAAGCTGCAAAACATCTTTCATGGCAGCCTGGAGAAGACAACACTGGTTCAGAAACAAAAGAATGGTCCAGGGTGGCTCACTGTGTTCTGTAATTAAACATGGTTGCAGGGATGCAGGGCTTAATATTCCTTCTCCTGCTACCAAAATACATTAATCCAAAGTAAAGCCAAAAACAGAAGTTTCAAAACCTATCACTTCACTAAATAAATGGAAGATAAATGAAGCTTGTTCTTTAAAATATAGTTAAATATGACTTCTGTTTTCATGGCTTTGTAAATAGAAATGCTAACTGAGTATGTTGTGTCTGATAATAACAAAAAGAAAATGCTTTGGCTCTCACCTATAAATTGAGTGTGATTGAGAAAGGTTTGGATGATCATGGTTTGAGTCCTCAACATTCTGAGAAACCTCAACTAAGTGACACGATTTCGCATGACTGAATGATTCTCTAGAAGTGTGTGTACATCTATGGACACGTGAAGAGCAGACAACCATGCAGGGGAAAGCACAAAGCCAGAGGATCACATTGAAACAGCCCTCCAACCATCTCACTGACTGGTTATGACATGACTTCAGAATGAACAGGACTAGTCCTTCCATCTGCCAGCCTTCCAGGCCAATAGGTGATGAATAAATACATCTTAAAGTGCCCCATTTTAACAGGGACAGACACATAGGGACAGAATTTGGAGTATTCTAAGACTACCAACAATAATTTTTTGTGCTTAGAAGCTTAAAATAGGCTCATCATGTGTTCTTCTATCTGACATAGCAACTCGGTGACATACATGGCAATATATGATTATATCCATAACCAGGGCTCTTTTTCTGGTATATTCTAGGATATGATGATGCAGAGGGCAGACATTCTGAGCCCCACATTATGAAACTAAGTACACTCAAGTATCTAAGTTTTACTTTTTCCAGGTTCAACTGCATAAAGGGGGTTTGGTATCTCTGAGGTTTCAGGAGTCAGGAAAAGATTTTACTTGACCTTTTTATCCTTAGGCCTAAATATCTTTATTTTTATCTATCTATCTATATATATCTATATATATATATATATATATATATATATATATATATCTTGATAGTTGAGAGTCAAGCAGAAAGATATCAAGACACTGAGGACACACATAAATTTCTATTATAAAGTAAATATATGTTAATGTGAAATATGTCAAATAAGTGTTTGACTGACAAGGAGATGAATGAAAACCTAGAAAAGTTTCCTTTGCAGTTAAGCAAGGTGTGGTAGAAGAAACCCAAACCACATTCTCAGCACATTAAGTGTTGGCTGGTCTGGGTCTCTGTGGACCACATTTTGTTACTGGAATTCAGACCTATCATCAAGAATAAGGGAGAGATTACCACATAAATTATTCTGTTTGCTAAAAGACATATGCCTCCCTAGCCCACTTCAAAACTAATTAAAGTACATACTCATTTTAAATTGAAAATAAACCACAAAAAATTTTAAACAAACAAATGTATGGCATTAAACCATATGGGTGTTTTTGGTAAACTGTAGCTTGCATATTTAACTCTTCTTATAAATGTTTCCTCCTCCTCTTTGAAAATTCTCCAGCAGTACACCGTTTTATTTTTTTTCCCACTTGAGTACCATAGTGAATATTCTTCAACATCAGTTTTTTTCAGCCTAAGTATATATATATATATAATATATAAATATATAATATATATAAATATATATAAGTTGGGTAATGTGTTATATATATATATATACACATACAAACATATGTATATATGCATGTATAGTTATAGATATAAATAATGTAAATAATATTCACTCTGCATTTCACAGGTACAATATACAGAAATAAAAGTATTAACCAGGCCCCTCCTTCTGCTCCTGGCACATATGTCTTTAAACCATTAAATTCCCAATGAGTAGTCATTCACTTTTGCTCTAGTAGGGTAGAGACAGTCCTCAGTCTGCATCATGTGGCCAGAATGCAACATTGAGTCAAAACCTGTAGAAGTAATTCTGGAACCTGAAATTAGATTTTCATTTACGGATTTCCAAAGACTACAAAAAACAGCTTAATGTTTTAGTACTTTCTAATACAATGTTAAAGGAGAAAGAAATGCCCACCTTAACAAAAATCTGGAACAATCAGCAAAAAGGCCCCACAGGTACTGAAATACTTTTTGTTGTTAATGCATAAACCAGAGGAATAGATAAGTTTTCCTTTCTTCTTGCCTTCATAGGCTTGCACAAGCTTTAAAATTACAAAGGCTACATACTGATCAATACTGGATGAATGTTTCATGTGTCCTGAAATACCATACAGTAAGCATTTCAAAACATTTCAGACAGGAAATAATGCTGGCTGTTAGCACACAAAAAAAAAATAATAATAAAGGGAAAGGAAAAATGCAAGGAAGGCAAGCAGAGTAGGCTTGCATCAGCTGCCCTATCCTTTACACCTAAGCCATTGAAGGCGTTTGAGAAACTGCAAGTGCATCTTTAGAGCTGCTCTGGTCATTTATAAAATTTTTAGATGGTCTTCAGCACAAGTACTGTATTGGATGCAATTAAAGAAGCTGATAGTATTTCAGTGCCTAAATAGTGATATTTTTTATAGGAAGATTGGTTAACTAAATCTAAAGCCCCATCCCCCTACCCCACCCTCACCCCTAAATAACTCATGTTCGGAAAAATGTGACAGACAAATAGAAAGAAAGCAGGGTCCCACTGACTTATTGTTTGGGGTTGCCATAACCACGGATACCACAGACTAGGTAGCTTAAAAAGGAAATTTTTATTTTTCACAGTGCTGGAGGCTGGAAGAGCCTCTTCCTGGCTTGCAGAAGGTCTCCTTGCTGTGCCCTCACAGAGCAGAGAGACAGCTCTGTTGTGCCTTCCTCTTCTAAAAGGATGTCAATTCAATCAGATCAAGGCTCCACTCTTACAAACTTATTTAACTTGATTACCTCCCTAAAGGCCCTGTATCCCCAACACAGTTGCAGGGTGGTTAGGACTTCAACATATGTGTTTGGGGAGACACAATTCATTCCACAGCACCTGCTTCTTGAACTACAGTTCTGTGTTGATGCATGGTACCCCGGATACACAAGCCCCAACTTCTGCTCAGCCTGCTTCTACGTCAAGCAAAGTGATTGACATTCAGACTAGAATATAGATTATAATGAGCATTGCTGAACTGAGAGAGGTCATAAACCCAACTGAAGACAAACTGATTTTAAAAACCAACAAACAAAACCATTACTTGTTCTAAAAGAGTTTACGTGTTCTGATTCCAACCGATTTTATCCCAAGACACTGGAGAACCTGACAAAAAACTAATTGTTTCCCTGTCACCTTTGTTTGAGAAAGATAGAATTGGCAAAATACTAGGTAATAAGGCAAATCCAACAGTATTTCAAATAACAGTGAAAATATTACTGCTGGAATATCTAAGATTTTACTGCCTATGTTTTCCTCTAGGACTTTTATGGTGGCATGGTTTATGTAAAAGTCTTTTATCCATTTGCAGCCACTATGGAAACAGTATGGAATTTCCTCAAAAAACTAAAAATGGAACTGCCTTATCACCCAGTAACTATACTGCTAGGATTATACCTAAAGAAGAACCTGTGCACCCCTATGTTCATAGCAGTACTATTTACAATAGCCAAGTGCTAGAAACAGCATTAAGTGCCCATCAGTGGATGAACGGATAAAAAACTGTGGTACCTTTATACGATGGAATACTATGAAGCAGGAAGAAAAGAACTCCTATCACTTGCAGTAGCATAAATGGAACTGGAGAATATCATGCTTAGTGAAATAAGCCAGATGTCAAAAGGCAAATACCAAGAAGCAAGGGAGGGGAGCAGTTTAGACAAGAACCTAGTATAAAGGAACCATGGACATGGACGACAGGTGGGATTGACTTTGGGGGGAATGGGTAGGTGGGGAGGGGAACAGAGGGGAGCAAAAAGGGGATGGATGTAATACAACAACAATGAAATTTTTGAAATAAATAAATAAAATGAAAGAGAAAAAAAAAGAAAAAGGTAAATACCATATGATCTCACTTAATACAGAAAACTAATGAACAAAACAAACAGAATGAAACCGGAGACATAGACAAAAAGAAACAGAATGATGGTGACCAGAAAGAAGGGTGGGGAGAGCAGGGAGTGGGGAAAGCAGGAGTGGGGTTTAGTTGAGGAGCTAATGTGAAAGACCCGTGGACATGGACAATGAGGTGGGGACTGACTGTGGATGAGGGGATAGGGAGGGTGGGGCAGGGGAGAGCAATGGGGGGAAATGAAACAGTTGTAATACAACAATAATAAATAATGATAATAAAAAAGAATAACAAAATTGGTAAATTCCAGCAGGAAACTGAGAAATTAGGTATTATCTTTGGATAAGATTTGGAATGGGTCAGCTTCTAGAAACAAGATGAATTATCTTTAAGGTCCAGTATGTGATCTTGAGGAAGCACTGTTATTGTTTCTTGCTTGATCGAGCTACCACACTACACACATTTACCCATATTCTGGTGACATACTGGACAAGATCTTCAATGAGAGCCTGATAGGCAGGTATATGGAAAAGATGCTCATTCAGTTAGGTGGATTCTTAATTAATTTGCATGACCTTCCAAAAAGATCATATGTGGCATTTAATGTCTACCTAAACAGGGGTGTCTAAATGCAACAAAATAAGTATTTACCATTTACAACATGCAAGGTACTGTCCTGTGTATTTTACAGGCATCAATTAATTTTGTTCTCAAAACAACTTTATGATGTGGGTCATTAATGATACCCCACTTTAGAAATGAGAAAAACTGAGGTGTAAAAAGGTAACAGCTTTTTCCCCCATGATTCCATCAAATCTGCGCAAGGCCACCAGTGACCCCCAGACTGAAAAATCCAGTGATTGATTCCCAGGTCTCGTCCTGTTTGACCTGTGGTACTTATACACCTGCTCACTCATCTCTCCTTGTAACACTTTCCTCACCTGGCCCAAAGGACACCTCACTTCTAGGTTTCCTCCTCCCTAAATGCTCCTTCTCAGTCTCTTTGTTTCACCTTGTCTACCAACTACTGAGTGCTAGAATGTCCCAGGGCTTAATTCTTAGACCTCTTCTTCATCTACCCTCAGTCCTCTGGAGAGTTCATCCAATCTCAGCCAGATGCTAAATATCAGATCTATGCCAACAATTCCCAAATGTACATTTCCAGCCAGAATCTCTCCTGTAAAACCCAGACTTCTCTACCCAACTGCCTATTAGATATTTGCACTTCTATCTCTAACAATCATCTCAAACTTAACATGCATGCCTTATCAAAATTTACCTCCTAATTCTACCAAATAATCCTCTCCTTTCCCGATAGTCATCTCTAGCTCTAGAGATGCATGAACCAAATAAATAATAACTTGCCATCATCTCTACTTTCCCTCTTCCTTTAACACCCTGCATCTAATGTCAGTATATAATGTTGGTTCTAGCTTCAGAATAGAACTAGAACCTCATGATTGCCCACAATCTCTGTTGCTACTGCTCTGGTCCAAGCCATCATCATTTGCACTAAGATAATTTCAAGAGCCCCTCTGAATTATCTCTTTCCTCCTTCATCACTCTAGAGTTTATTTTCAACCTAGTGCCCAGAGTAACCCTGTTGGCATGCCAGATCATGTCATTTTCTCCTCAGAGCCCTTCGCAGGTTCCTGGCCACAAAATAATGTGGCTTCCAGGGCCCTGAATGACCAGATCCTATTACCTTTCTGAACTTGTAATCCCTCATCATGTTTCCCCTTCTTCACTCGAGTCCTAAAATTCTGGTTACTTCTAAGGGGGACACAGGCTCCAATCATGATGCTTTTTTAATTTAATTTTATTGTTGTTGTATTACATCCATCCCCTTTTTCCTCCCCTCTGTCCCCTTCCTCACCCACCCACTCCCCTCCAAAGTCAATTCCACTTGTCCATGTCTGTTTCCTCCATGCTAGTTCCTTGACTAAACTGCTCCACTTCTTTGCCTCCTCCTTAATCATGATACTTTTAAACCTTACTTTTCACCACTAATTATGATGACTTTAATTATTCAGTCTTCCCCAGCTTTATATTTATGTAGTTTATCTGACAACACGAAAGTCCCACATACTACAATAGTGAGACATTCCATTTCCACTCCTGCTCACCCAGTAGGCTCCTACACTATCAACCTATTTACTTGCGAGTCAACGCAAAGATGTTAAAGGCAGTGCTTATACAGCGATGTTCACAAGGCTCAGTTTTCATCAAAGATACAGATGTTCCCAGCTACGCTGAGTACCTCAGTGAAGTGTACCAGCTGACAGTATTTCAGGACAAACACAAGATGAAAAACACCTATATAGCAGGTTGTCAACACAAATCCAAATACCACTGTGATGAATTCACTCACCATGGACTATAAAATGCTATTTATTAAAGGCAGAAGAGGGTTTTAGCCCTGATTGCTTTAAATTTAGCCCATCGTACTGAGAGTGGTTTTTCTTCTCACTCCTTTATTGCAGACAATTTCTAGTCCTAAGGGCATAACAGAATCCTAACTTTAAGAAATTTAAGATGTTTAGATCTCGCTTCATCCATGATGCTGGTAAATTTCATACTGTCCGTTAAACTATAACCCTACTTGCAAGGTTAGACCCTGGACTCAATCTAGATAATGACAGCATGTACGATCATTTTACAGTGTTAGTCTATATATTTAAGGAATTGAGAAAGATGCTGTGCTGGAGATGGGCGTGGGGACTGCGATGGTATAAAAGAAAGCTTGGCTTTAATGAATAATAGGGGAAGAATGCCAGAAAGAATGATTGAGCATAGGTTTTATCACAGCACAGGGCTTGGAAATATCAGGGCGCACTCTGCACAGCTGAAAAGAGCAAGCAGCCAGTGGAGCAGACTTGCAGGTTCAGTAGACAGATATTATGGCAACGAATCACTAATGGGTTTAGCCTGGACCGGATACCCGCTATTAACCAAGGAGCTTCAGATGAAGAGTAAATAGCAGTGGGGATTTTTAGAGCAAGAGCTGTATAAATCTGATAACAAACAAAGAAAAGAGAAGCAAAAACCAGCAGAACTGACAGAACCATGCAAAGAGGCAGAGAGGCTTGGCCAAAAATGGAAGATTGACCACATATATTTGTCTCTACTTCTTCTCAAAACTCCAGAAAATAACAGTAAATAGATGTTTTAAAACCATAAAGCCTTAAGAGCAAGAGAGCAGAGAAACACACAATACAAACCTTTGAAAGCTGAAAAGCATAAACAAGAAGTAACTAACTTAAACCAGCAGAGAGAAATCCAGGAATCCACCTGATTGGCGCTATAGAGCCTTTAAATACCCCGGTCCTTGCTATCACCAGATACTTCTGGAAGTGAAGGTAAAGGTGAAGCTGAAACTAGAGAACTAACTGAAAGTCTGTTTAACAAGCGAACACTAGATATCCATCTCCCAGAAGCTATTCCTAGTTCCACAGAGCCAAGCACACAGCTGCAGAAGGCTAGAGAGCATATCTGGACTGAGGGAGAGAAAGAAAATAGGGATACCATACTGAAATCAGGGGGTCATGGGAAAGCTTACACACTGAATGTCAAACCTCCAGCTCTATTTCCCCATTCAGCTGGAAGCAAAGCTTATATTTTTCCAGCCTGAATACTGGAAAAATTTCTCTCTGGGAAAATTGGCAGACCCAAAGAAATGACGTAAGCTGTGGTGTCAGGTATTCAAAATACCCATTTAGATCTCCCTACCTTAAAGCCATAGTCACAACCTCAGTCTTAAAAAGATGGCCAAGACTCCCAGACAACTATATAAAGCTTCCTACATGAGGAAGAGATGAAAACCAGCAAACCAAAAATCAACTTTAAAAAAGAAAGACTATGTGAGGATAGGAAAGCTATACATAAATTAGCATACATTCTCAGAGAGAAAATAGATTTTGAACTCATGAAGCAAAAAAGGAATGTTAAAAGAAAGAACACAGAGAAAATGCTAGAACTCTTGGAAACTGATTTAAGGTTAAAATAAATAAAAACTCAAGATTAGAAACTAAGCTTAAGAAAAACTTCTGGAATATAAGAGTGAAAAAAAAATAAATCACAGAATATTGTAGAAAGGGGCTAATAAAATTAGAAAATCCAGGAAATCCAACTTCCAAATAATAGGAGTTTCAATAAAGGGAGAAAAAGGAGAAACTTATCAATAAAATAACAAAAAAAAATTCCCAAGAGTGAAGAAGAGGTATTTCCAAATGATGAAACATACCCCTTGAAAATCTAGAAGCACAGACATAAACAGACTCATAGAAAAAGACACTACCCATAGGTATTTCATAATACCACTTCCCAAAAGAAGATTCTAAAGGTTTCCAAAAAGAAAGGAGAGAGAAAAACATATTATATACAAGAATCAAGACTTGAATGAATTAGACACTAAAGCAAAAGCAATAAAGCAAAATTAAACAAGTGGGACTACATCAAATTAAAAAGCTTCTGCACAGCAAAAGAAACCATTAACAAAATTAAAAGACAACCTACTGAATGTAAAAGATATTTTCATTCCATATATCTGATAAGAGGTTAACACCCAAAATATATAAACAACTCATACAACTCAAAAGCAAAAAATAAATAAATCCAAATAAAAATGGGCAGATCTTTCCAAAGAAGCCATTGAAGATGGCCAACAGATGCATTAAAAGGTGTTCAACATCATTAACCATCAGGAAAATGCAAATCAAAACAATAAGGTATCTCCTCACACCTGTTAGAATGGCTATCATCAATAACAACAAGTTTTGGTGAGGATGTGGAGAAAAGGAAACCCTTGTGCAATGTTGATGGGAATGTAAATTGGTTCAGACACTAGGGAAAACATTATGAAGGTTACTGAAAAAATTAAAAATATAACTGCCATATGATCCAGCCATTCCACTTTCGGGTATTTATTTGAAGAAAATATACACACTACCTCAAAAAGATATATATACCCTATGTTCATTGCAGCATTATTTATAATAACAAAAATATAGTAACAACCTAAACGACCATCCACAAATAAGTTTAAAAAGTGGTGTATTTATACAATAGTGTATTACTGAGCCATAAAAAATCATGAAATTTTGTCATTTGCAGCAATATAGCTAGAATTCAAGGGCATTGCATTAAATGAAACTAGTTAGACAGAAAAGAAAAATACCATATGATCTCACCTATATGTAGAATCTAAAAAAACAATAAAATAATCAAACAAAAACAAAAATCAAGTTCATAGGTACAGAGAACAAACTAGTGGCTGCCAAAGGAGGAAGTAGGGGATGGGAGAAATGGATAAGGGGGTCCAAATGTATAAACTTCTGGTTACGAAATAAACAAGTCATGGGAATGTTAAATACAATATGGTAACTATAGTTAACAATACTGTATGGCACATTTGCAAGTTGCTAAGAGAGTAGATCTTCAAGAGTTCTCATCATGAGAAAAACGGAATTTGCCATTATTTAAGACTATGAATATTAACTAGATATATTGTGGTGATAATTTGCAATGTATACAAATATCAAGTCATTACACCGTATACCTGAAACTAACGTTACATGTCTACTATACATCAATTTAAAAAACAAAAACTTTAAAAATTAAGAAATAAAAATATATGAATACTACCATTCAAAATTCAATGCGAAAGGAGGAACACCTCAAAATTCTGTCATAAAATCCTGTTTAACTTTTAAATCTCTACCCAGATGAACTACCAGTTAAGCGTAAGAATAAATGAAAGACATTTAAAGACATAAACAATCTTTTAAAAAAGAAAAGATCTTTTATACATCCTTTCTCTGGAAACTACTATGAAATTTGTTCCTTCAAAACAGACACAGAAAACATGACGTTCACAAAAGAGAAAAGCAAAGAGATTCCTGAAGATCACGAATGAAGGGAGATACTGGGCTGAGAGAGCTGTGGGTCAGGCTGCTAGTGACTGATTCAGACTAGAAATAGCCAGAAGCCCCCAAGAAAATGCCCCCAAATATGAGAAGTTGATCACTACCTAATGTGACCACATCTGAATGAGAGTTACATGACAGAAGAAAGTTCAGAAATGAAATAAAGAGAAGCACATGTAAAATTAAGAATAAAAATTTAATGACAATAATTATCCTAGGCAACACCAAATGTTGCTCAGAAAAAGAATGATACACATGACTCTGGTATAGTGTTTACAGGTCATAATAATGAAAACAGAATAGTGATTCAATCAAAGTTATGATTGAATTATGCTGAGAAGATAGAAAATTTGGAAATCTATACACGTGTATATAGTGGTAGTTAAGGGACAAGGGGAAGGAAAAAGAACCATATTGTCATCTTCCAAAGAAATGCAAGACATGACAAAAACTGAAAATCCTCTCCAATAATCATGTTATTTAAAGAAAAAAAATTGTTAAATACCACCAAGAAAGTGAAAATATTTTAAAGTATCTGAGAAATGTAAAAATACATGAAAAACTGTAAACCATTTTTCAAAAGTAAAATTTATAGCACTATTTTGCTCCTTAAACTCTGTGTTATGTATTACTTTCTGCTAAAATTTAAATTAAAAAAAAAAAAAAAACAGGCAGATTATCTGAATTACCACACAGGCTAAATTAAAAGGAACTAAGGAAAGCTAGAAGTTAAAAAAAATAGTTGGGATTTCCCTCCCTTCCTCTATTGACCCTGGGTCTCTTCCTGTTTATCTCAGCTATCTTCTCTTGTGTCGTCATAATAACCAAATCCCATTTCAACTGCCTCTTTTTATCTGGAAATGTCTCTCTAAAGACTGAGTTAGCAATTTAAGTCATGCAGCTATAGGAAGGCTTTCATCAGACATCAGAAATCACTGAAACTTCTCTTGGAGTGAATGGATACACTTGTTTCAAGATACATAGTCCTCTAAAATATACTTATATAGTTCTTTGACAGATAACAACAAAAAGGATATTTTTATTTGTGATCTAAACTGAAACAGTCCTAACCTTATGCTGCCTCGACAGAATAAAATATCCAAACTTTCCTCATCAAGTTCTGTCTATGGTACAGTTGTTTCCAAACCATTTCAGTTGCTAAGGTTTCCCTCCCAAAGCCAGTGAACAAAAAGAACAAAAAGAGATTGGGAGTTTGGCAAACGCCACTCATTTATGCCAGCATGCACCAGTGACTGAAGATGAGGAAAATATAAGCATGTGCGCAAGCATGCATGAGTATTTCAGTCCCTCCAATTCCCAGCTCTATCGGGCCCTCCGCTGTCCTCCCACTGAAACACCGCCAGCCACTTCACAAGGGGGCTGTCGAGAACAAAGAAAGCAGCATAGCTTTGAGTTTCAAATTAGACATTTTTAAGCCCATAGCCAAAACAATAATCTTAAAAGTATAGATTTTCCTCTGCAAGTGCCAGGCCCTTGAGACAGCAAATGGCTTTCTGTGTTGTTGCTGTGCTTAGATCGTGTTTTATTTTTGCAGTTAAAGTCTTAGCTCCTTTCCCAGAATATGTGGGGGTGCGGGGAGCAGGGAAACAAAGCTGGGCAGAATTGAAGGAAATGTAGGTGAAAGAAAGAAACCTGAACTAGGTTGACAGGAAACACGAAAAGCCACAGAGAAGTGTATCCTGTTTCCTGGCCACAACACTGGGATGTGACAGACAGTGACCAATGCAACCATAGGACAGATACAGCATCACAGGACACACTGAAAGCTGGAAAAGAGTAAAGGGGGAAGTCACAAACTAAGTGAGTTCTCTTACAGAAAAATAAAGCCAGTCACATAGTTACATAGGTAAGCTTCATTTTATATCTATTTAAAAACCTACCACTAAGATACTTAGGTGTGGAAAACTAGTGTGGTATTGCCTTGTTCTGAATTTACAAATGACCAAATACGGAGTATCAAAATCCATTCATTTGCTCAAAAAGAATTTATGGAGCATCAGGGATACGAAGTTGAAGCAGACAGACAAATCCCCTTGCTTTCATGGCTTCCCATTTTAGCTGGAGAGATAAACAGTAAATGCATTAAAAAATTAAAGAATACAATACAGACCATAATAAAGGAATAATGAGAGACAGAGGACAGGGACACTTCAGAAAGACTGGGGAAGAAAGTTCTCATGCCAGGAAACCACAGGAAAGGGACATGAATTATCAATCCCTGATTAGTTTTTCTGCCAGAGCTGGGAAGAAAGAGTTCTTCCCTTCCAGCAGCATTCATCTTGGCTGCCTCCGGCCCCTGCCTGCCAACAAACACCCCTTAATCTGAAGGTTTTCTCCACCCTCTGAAATCTCAGCATTCCTTTTCTCTACATTGTGACCCTGAGCTAGTTTGAAACTCAGTCCCTGCTGGTATGCTGACAGACTTCCACACGCCAGAGACTAAAATGGCCACGTCCGCAGGGCTATGGGGGGAAGAACACAAAGCAGGGGGCTATCTCCGGGGTCTGCTGGCTCTCCTTAACTCACTCCTTGTAGAGAGACACAGCTCAGCCTCTCAATGAGAGAGCTGATTTTTCAACAACGTGTTCAATATTGGAGACAGAGTATCATGATCCTGCAACCTGAACAGAGAAGAAACAGCCAGAGCGGTTGAGATAAACATCAAAGTCTTGAGAGTGGAAATCCAGTTTCTTCACAGGATTGCAAGGAAAGCATTCTGAGACGCTCACGTGGGAGGTTGCAGGTGATAAGATTTATTTGGGTGGAAACAGAAGGCTGTCCCAAGGTTTCCAACGTCTCATCATAGTATGTCCTACTATGGAAAAAGTTCAGCTTTTACTTTATCGGGCTCAGAAATAAGGCCAACATCCAGAAATTCTGTGCCACACCCAAGTTTCGTCCATATCAAAGCTTAGTCCATCCAGTTCCTGGTGTGCTCTGGTCCACTGGCACTGCTGTACCCAGTACCCAGGCTCAGCTTGGAGGCTGCCTGAAGTCAGTGCAGTTGCTAGGGCCACATGGCCGCTTCAGAGAGAATGCACAAGCACACAGGGTGACCACATATTACAGAGAAAGAGAGAGGCCTTCGTCTTTGTTAGGCTCAGGTTCCGTTATCTCAGGTTTGGGAAGGACCCGACGCTTCTTTAAACTAACCAATCAACTTCCCAAGCATTCCCGGGCTTCTGTCGGATCCTCCCCCTAACCAGTCATTTCCTAGATCTGACAGGGTTCTCTGTCCCTTGTCCAACCCGATCCTTTCCCCAGGCTAGCCTGCCAGGCCTCTACAATGGCCATCTCGGGTTTTACTGTGCCTGTGCCTGTGCCCAACAGAGGAAATTTTCCTGCTGTTTTTATTCTTCCCCTGGTATGCCCACTTGAGGGGATTAGGTCCTGAGGGCAGAAGATGCCCTGAGTAATGTGGAAAGCTTTACTATTGGATTCATTATGAGGCTCAACAATGTCTCTTTGTTTTATTCCTTTAGCTACCTGTGCTAACAAAAGAAATCAAAGGAGATGTTTCTACGTGGATAAAAACATGTCTGTGAAATTTAGCAAATGCACTTTGAGAAATGTTATAAAGGAGGAAGTCCACTTTCAATAGATGAGAGAGTCAAGAGTCAAGATTTGGGAAGGGTGCTTAAAAAGGGAAGAATTGGTAGACAGATAATCTGTAAAGAGAGTGCAGAGTTGGGTGTTTTACTCACATATGTATTTTTTAAGATGGAAGAGACATGAGAATAGGCTGACAAGAAAGAGCCAGCACAGAGAGAATGGACAAGACAGAAGAGAGAAGCACAAACATCAATCAGCAAAGCAAATCTATGTCCTTACCCTGGACCACTCCGTAACTCCAGACTCAGATATGTTACCTGCCCACTTGAAAAGAGAAATGACCATCATCAACTTAGCACACCAGTTGCTGCACCAAAAGCCTTAAAGTAAATCCTGACCCTCATTTTCTCACATATTCTCATTTTTTGTTGGTTCTAACCATCCATCCAGATTCTAAACAATTTTAACTGCCACAGTCATCATCTCTCATTATATTAACCTTTCTGACCTCTTCCATTCTTGACCAGTTATAAAAATCTAAATTCCACACAGCAGCCAGATTGATCTGTATAAAACGTAACACAAAATCATGCCACTCTTGGGCCTGAAACCTTTAAAAGTCTCCCCGCCTGACTTGAAAGCCACTACCTGGGCCTATGATGTTGTGTGTGATTTGGCTGTTCCCTCACCCCACCCCTACCCCCTTCTCTAGCCTGCTTTTGTCAGAGGAGGGTCAGGAATGAAATAATGTATGAATGCAAGTCTGCTACACCTACCCTTTCTTTTTCAGAGAAATAAAAGGAAGGCCATCAGCTGAGATGAAAAAGAATGGTCACATAGGTTTAGGAGAAGTGGGAAGGAAACATGTGAGAGGTGCATAAGAATAGCTGCTCACAGTTTAGTCAAGGAACTAGTATGGAAGAACCATGGACATGGACAATAAGTGGGACTGACTTCTGGGGTAAGTGGGTGGGTGGGGAAGGGGACAGAGGAGAGTAAAATGGTGATGGATATAATACAACAATAAAATGACAAGAATAGCTGCTCAACAGATGTGACAGGGAGATGACATAAAATAAGTGAAGAGTGATGAGACTGTGGACCATGCATTTTAGTGGCACCTGTCCCCAGAGCTGTGCGGTTTACTCCAGATAGTGCTGTGTAACTCTGAAACAAGAGCAAAAGAGGCAGTTATATCCACCCAGATCCAGAATTTTATAGGGTGTAATGCGGCAAAAGTAAAAGGATGACAGAATCTAGAGCGTTGGAGTATGTAGGCGGGCCAGGGAAATGATGTTATTCGCTGGTCAGGCCCTCCAAAAGGCAAGGAGTTGGGGAATCACACCTACTATGGGGGTTCTTTGGGGCTTTTTCTAAAGAAACTGACAGGCTAACCTAGAGGCACTAGGAAAAGTTCCCAAGGTGCCTGGCTCCCACCTCGAAGTCTCATTAAAAGTCAACCTGCCTCCTTTGCTGAAGCCCAACAAGAAGCATGAGTGTGTTTTCTCTTATATTCATTTTAAATCAGTGAGGCTCCCAAATTAGACTTTCACAGATTAAGACTTTTAAGAGTTGTTAAAGATAAATTCACCTTTAAAGAAATTACAGGTAGTTCCAGAGTGAGCTTTACCGAGAACTTTGTAAAGCCTCCAGTATTTCAGAGTCAACTTGGGTATAGTTCCATCCTATAGAAATCTTCTTACACATGCAGCCCAAAGCCAGGGCCATGTGCCCAGCACTTGAACTCCCAAGGAAACCTAACTCAGTCCTCATGATTTATGTAAGTATTAAATAAGTAAGAAAGAAGCAGTCACTTGGGAGCTGGCTTAGAAATTGCTCCAAAGAATTCCCCACTCTAAACATATCAAAGCAATTTTTAAATCCATGCATAGTCTTTGGCTATAACATTTATTTTAACACATGTTCTAAATATATTCATCTGTGAATCTTTTTAGACTTCCAACATATAAAAATGTTTGCTAAATATTTTATTTTGATCAAAAGTAAAGTCATGTCAACTGATCCTTAATACCATATATGTAAAAATTATGTAAGCCCCAATGTTTTTCTCTAGTAGAGCACTACTTCACCTACCTGTCCCAGGCAAAATAAGCATTTACAGGAATCATTACTAAAGTTATTGGAAGGTCACCAAATAATCCTGTAATGACCAGTAAATAAAACTCTCCTCAGTAAAATACCTGCTCTTAGAAAGGAAGGTTTCATAAAAACTTCCTTCCAAGTCTATTTTGTTTGATATTTTGTAACATAAAAATCAAACTCCATGTATATATAATACAACTAGTAATCTAATTTAAACATATTTTATGGAACTTGAAAGCTGATTCAGAAAAAAAATGCAAATTGGAAGTAAAAATTACTGCATAGGCATAATCTACCTACACTTGGTTAATTATTTACCTTCACATAGAAAATAAGTTTTGGATTCCGTAAAGACAAATGCCCCTCAACTATCCAAAAAAACTACTCATTGAAGGTCACCAATGACTGCCGAATGCCAGCCAGATCTATTCTGACTCATCTCCCATTTCTCTTGCTGTTCTCTCATCCTTTGTCAGCAACAAATGCTTCTTGGGGAGCCATGCTTCCTTTTTACCTCTCTGGTTTCTTTTCTCTTTTTTTTTAAAGATTTTATTTATTATTTTCAGAGAGAGGGGAAGGGAGAGAGGCAGAGAGGGAGAGAACCATCAATGTATGGTTGCCTTTCACCTGCCTCCAGTCATGGATCTGGCTGGAGACCTGGCTTGCAACCTGGTTATGTGCCATGACTGGGAATTGAACCAGCAACACTGGGTCCACAAGCCAGTGCCTACCCACTGTGCCACTAGCCAGGGCTCTGGTTTGTGTTTTAACACCCCTGTGTCCCTCCTTCCTCAACTGTCCACCCTTAGCCAACTTTTTTCTAACTCTATCCTACATTCTTTTAACATCAATTTTACTTTCTCTATGCAGTGACTCCCAAAGAGATCTTCCATGCCTCAAATCTCTGGAACCCCAAACCACACTTGCAACTGCCTAACCTATGGAAACCTACAACTCGCAGGCCCCTCACACTCAACATGTCCAAAAAAAGAACTACCCTCTTCCTCCAGTAACATCTGCCCCTTTGCTTTCTAGCTCAGAAATGAACTTTGTCATTCATTCAGCTAAATTAGTCAGAAATCTACAAGTCCTTTGAACTGTTCCTCTACCAACACCTTCATCCATCCAGGAACTTTACATACAATCTCTTTTTGAGTATTCCAATTAATTCTGCAATAGGGGGATTATTATTTTCATCTTATAGATGATGGTTTAGGTAATGGATGTGAACTCTTAATAATGAAACATGAACTTAGGTATGTATAACTAAAACCCACAGTCTTTTCACAAACCATGTTGTCTGTGCTGGACTGTGGAAAACTATGGCCAATGTGCCAGAACTGGCCAGCCACCTGGATTAATTGGCACACAGCCATGCTCATTCACTTATTTTCTGGCTACTTTTGCACTACCACAGCAGAAGTGAGTTGTAATGGAGACCATAGGGCACATGAAGCCTAAGAGAATTAATATCTGGCCGTCAACAGAATAAAAAGAGATTACCACTTCTAAAACTATATCATTTTCCATATTCCTACCACCTTCGTTTATGTCTTCCTGGATTATTGCCTTCTAACTGATTTCTCTGCCTTCGGGCCTTTACTTCCTCTAATCCATCTGTCACACTGTAGATGAAATTCTCCTTTATCCCACAACCTCTAAGGAGTTTGTTAAAAGACAAACTCTTTAGTAAATGCAGGCTATGCAGGCCTTTGGCATCCTTCTTCCTTCCTTGCTCTTCATCTACCATCTACATTCTCCTCAAATCAAAGTGAAATACATGGAGTCCCACAAAAAATGCCAAGCCATTTCATTCTTGTTTTTTTCCACATTTTCCTTACCTAGAAAAGTACCTAAGTTCTGCACCATTTACCTTCTCTTTTGTAGTCTGAGCTCAAGAGTCACTTTTTCCTACAAATGTTCCTTTATTCCTAGGCTGAACTAGGTGAACTTTCATTCATTCATTCATTCTGCATATGTTTAATGAGCATAACTTATCAACTAGGCACAATGCTTTGCACTAAATATACGATGATGAACAGGACACAAATCCTGCACCTACCGGCCTTACAGTTCAGCCCAACTTCTCTATTCACCTGTTCAGTCTTAGCTCTCAGCTTACAGTATAAAGAGATGAGAGGGGGTTGGAAATGGGGATGGAGAGAATGAGAAAAAAAGAAAGAGATGATTCCATGATTTTCCTGTTTGGCGTTCAATAAACCACTGACTTACTGAGGACCAGGATCTAGTTTGTTTCCCTAATACAAATACCTACCAGCACATGAGGGACAATGCTAAGTAACTAAATAATTATGAGTGATATGGGGCACAGACAGTTCCAGAAACCAAGCAAAGAGACCAGGCTGGTTCACTGGCCACTGAGAAAATTTCTTATTGTTTTCTGGGAAAATTCAACCTCAGCAGAATATAAGAGGCCTTGCAAAAATTTTACTAATTTTGTAAATTAAGTATAAAAGAACATCCTGAAAAAGATGTTTTACTCTGAATAAGAAACAGAAACTAAAATTATTACACAGTCTTAACAATTGGACTATATATCTGAAACAACCAAACCATGAAAAAAGGTACCTGTAACTTTCAACTCTGGACTTCACAAAATGTTTTTCTTCACAAGATACTTGTCTCATTAAAGAGAAGGAAAATAAAAGGAAAAACAAATTTGTACAAGCAGGGGTAAAGCTGACACAAAGAACTGACCCAGTTTCCCAAATAAACGGTAAGCCGAACACTCCCTCCATCTGGCTACAGCCAAAACCAATGCAAATCAGCATGTTCACACTCCACTTCCTTCCTACACCGCAACAGCAAGGGCAAGGGAAAATTTAACATGTAACTTAATTTGTATGAGTCACCTGAAGTCTCATATTAAAATTTAAAAGGGATTTTTTTCAGGTGCTGGGAAAGTGTAACAACTCACTTTAAAACCTACTTGGATATCCATCTGGGCCAAACATCTTCCACAATCCCCATTGGCAAGGTGGACCGGCTCCTCCCTGGCCCCATTTCTCTGCCTTTGAGGAGAGCATCTTTCCGTGTTCCTAGCTGCCTACTTTCTATATGGAAAAATACTTTCCCTGCAAACCTATTTTCTCTATAATATCCAATGACACTCTACTACGTGTATTTCATACAAGACAAACCTCACTCTCCATAAAACACGGTTATGCAACGCACATGAAAAGCCCTAGAACATTTTTGTGACACCTCTTTCTTTTCCGCGTCATCTCCAACACCACCAGTTCAATTCTATGGATAGTGGCATAAGTTCACTAGCAGAATCTTAGATATATAGAATGGGAGAGAAATTTATGGTTGAACACAAACAATTATGGCCCAAAGTTATTCATAACTTATGTTTTTATTTTATGTTTCTTTTTTATAAAATTACATTGAAAGATACAAAAATGTAATTTTCTATAATGGTTTGATTAAACAAAAAAACAATTTATGTGATTATTTAGTAATGAAGAAGGAACCAAGTAAGCATTATTTTCTTTATACATTTTTAGAGGAGGATTCATAAACTACCTTAAGAAAAAAGGATATCCATGTCAAAAACAATCCATACTCATATTCCTTTCTCTTATAGTCACCAAAACAAACCATCCAAGCAATAAGGTGCTTCCTGAATAGAGGTGAAATCAGTTAGCCTGCTAGTCTTTAGAAAAAAAGGAAATTATTAGGGGCTCAATAAAAAGATTATATAAATGAAATGAATTTAAAAACATTTCAGAAAGGCATCATTAAGTGTTTACTGAGCAAATTAGCAAAGAGATTACCCACATCTTGGTCTTTAAAAAAAAAGCCATTTCCACAACTGCTGCAGAACTAAATTGCAAAAATATCTTCTTTCACACAAGCCTGTTGGTAGTGAACTTCGTGCGCTTCAGCACAGCAGTCAGGTTCTCTCATGGACAGTACAGAACAATGGTCGCACAAGAGCTATGCCATTCACCCAAGGCACACAGCAGGCTAACACTGAAAAATGGTGAAGTTGATATCAAGAGTATAGGGTGGCAGACACATATTGAAAAGATCCAAACCACCTTTCAGTTCTAGAATCTGAGGGGGGGGATTCTTCTCCACCTGGGCCAAATGTATGCACAAAGGACTTACTCTAAGAAATGTCTAGGTATCAGGTAAGGGAAATATCCTGAGATCCTGCTGACACAGAAAGGATCGAAAGGAACCATAAGGTGACCAGAATTGAAGGGAGGCCACAGTCATAAATTCCACTTGAAGATTTGTCAGAAAGGACCTAGGAACTGAATGTGCTGCCACTGAAATGCCAAAATATTGCTGGAAGGGACAAAAATTTCAGATGTCTTTCTTCACAAAAAAAGGCTACCATTTCTAAGTGGTGATTATTTTTCTCAATAGAATATTGTATCTCCAACAACCTTTTGATAAAACATTTCTCTCAGTTGCTACATTCTAAGGCTATTAAGGGGTGCATCTCAAGCAGCCAGCATGAATTGACTAGAATCCTAGCACAACTGAAACCAACAACCTTTCTGTTTTTTGACTCCTTCTTCACTTTCTCTCTTTCCCACCTCTCTCTCTCTCTCTCTCTCTCTCTCACACACACACTACTACCACTAAATCCCTAGCTATGTCTACAGCTCCTAACACATACTGATTATGGAAACGTTGGTATTTTATTTTTTTTCCTTGGTGTTATTGTAGAGAAAAAATATACTAAGATTGCAAAAATCTGCAACGGCCACATTTGTTTGATATTTTGTGCATGTGCAGCAAATAAATTTTGGAATTGTGGAAAGTTACTGTAACGCTTCACGGGTCTTGACAGTTTTCTATTATCATCTTAAGTTTAAAAAAAACATGCCATGAAATTACTAATGACCCAGATCTAAGAAGGAAATCAAAAGGTATCTCCCTAGGAACATTCTGGCTATAAAGACTGGAAGTTATTCAGAGACATAAAAGGAAAACCTAAATCAACAGACAAAAGATGTCAGAAACTGTTTATAATCAAAAATAACAACTGCTCAGATGTGTAAAGAAAATAGCAAAAACTTGGGGAAAAAAAAGGACCAACTTTAAGACCAGGTATTCATCATGAAATCAAGACAGAAACTGAAGGAAAGGGGGAAAAAAAGGGAAAAAATAAATTTTTATACAGCAATATAATTAATTGTCCATACATGAAGTTGAGAAGGAATAGGATTAACTCTGAATCAAATGAAATTTTGAAAACTCAACCGAATCTACGTGGAAATTTCCAAAGTAGATTCAGGAGGTAAAGTGTAAAAAGTGGTGGAAGAGTTATTGGTGCTTCTACTGACAAGCCTCTTAAAGCTCAGCACCAGGCCTAGTGAGAGACTTCGGGTTGTTGCAATCCAGCTAAATGGGCCACTACACCCCCAAAGGCAGACAATACAGACGAGCTCACCACAGCTTTCACAAAGGAGTCAGGGCCAAAATTGAAAAACTACATTTTCCTGGCATGTAGCTTCATCAGAGACCTAACTGGAGTAGCTTCAACAGGAGAACTTTACTATGACCATCAGGAACATCAACTTCATTCATTAACACAAAAAAGAGTGAGCATGGTATTAAAAAATTGTTGACAAGTTTGGTGTATAAAAACAAAACAAAGGCAGACAAAGGCCCTACTCTCATGGTTCTTATATACTGAGAAAAACATAGTCAATGTAGTTTACGAGCTTAGTACAAGGAAGAAGAAAAAAGGTCAAAGGGCCGAGAACAAAGGTGGTTGGTATTGAGATATTTTTGTTTTGTTTCATTTTGTTTTTAATAGTAGGGTAGCATTGGGAGTAATTTCTGAAGAGGAAATTTGATATAAAGAATTCAGGACATAAGATAGAGGAGGGGTGTTTTAAGCAGTAGAATAAACAAAGACAAAAGACCCTGAGATAGGACTTGGCTTGGTATGTACAGAGACAACATGATGGCTCACATGCATGGAGCAGAATAAGGGTGAGAGTGGTAGAGAGTGAAGTGGGTCAGGCAGACAAGGGTTAGACCATTAAGGCTTTGATAAAAGGGATAGGGAATCTGAATTTTATTTTATGTGCATTGGAAGACATTGGAGGGCTTTGAGCAGAGGGACGGTGTGATCTAATTTACTTTAAAGGGGCCACTTTGGGTAGAGATTGTGAGACAAGAGTGAAGACAGGAGATTATGGCAAACATCTGGGCCTGTGATGGTGGAGACTTGGTCTTGGGTGTTAAGTTATCAAAGTGGAAAGAAATAATCAAACATATTGTGTAGGCAGAGCCAACAGAGCTTGTTATGAAGAGCTAAAATACATAAGAAAAACAGATATCTAGGACAATTTCCAGGTTTGAGGCCTGAGAAACAAAATGAATAATGGTGCCCTTCAACTTTTATACAATAGATTTTACTTTCCTACCGTCCTCTTATGAAAAATGCAGTTATGCTAGAATATCCATGCTGCAAAATAGTTGGCCAATTTCTTAAAACAACACTAAATATACACTTACTTACCACTTGTCCCAGCAATTAGGTTCCTATTTATCACAGAGAACTGAGAATTTATGTTCAAACAGGAAAGAACATGAATGTTCACAGCAGCTTTATGTGCAACATTTCAAAACTAAAAACAATCCAAATGTCCCTCAATAGATGAACGGTTAAACAGCGGTATATGCCAACAATGAAATACTACTCAGAAATAGAAAAGGAACAAACTATTGATATACTCAACAACCTAGATGGATCTCAAAAAGATTATGCTGAGGGGGAAAAAAACAATTTATAAAAAGGTAACATTTTGTATGATTCCATTTATATACCATTCCCCAAATCAACCAAATCAAAAAATCATAGAGATGAAGAACAGATCAATAGTTGCCAGGGGTTGGGGTGCTTGGGGGATTGGGTAGGTGTGACTATAGACCAGTAACGTGAGGGACATCTTTGTGGGGATGGAACTATTCTGTATCAGCAGTAGTTACAGGAATTACCCATGTGATAGAACACCAGAGAACTATACACGGGTTGTACCAATGTCAGCGTTGGTCTTGTACGAGAGGTTTATAAGATGTAACTATTGGAGATAACCAGGTGAAGAACACAAAAGTCCTCTCTGTACTGTCTTTGCAAGTTTCAGTGAAAATATAAGTACTTGAAAAAAATGTTTTTAAATCTAACTGTGTTCTAAGGCAAAATGCATTATATAAATATTAAAAGTAGTAAAGCAAGCCCTGGCTGGTGTGGCTCACTGAATTGGCATTGGCCTGAAAACCCAAAGGCCGCTGGTCTGATTCCCCAGCCAGGGCACATAACCAGGTTGCAAGCCAGGTCTCCAGCCAGGTCCTTAGCTGGAGGCAGGTGAAAGGTAACCATACACTGATGCTTCTCTTCCCCCCATGCCCTTCTCTCTGAAAATAATGAGTAAAATTTTTTAAAATAAAAAACAGATTTTTTTTTAATAAAAATAATTTTTTAAAAAAGTAGTAAAGCCATAAATGTTCTAACTGAAAAAAAGTCATCTTCTGAATTTACAAAGCATCTTTTTGCCTATACATCTTACCATTTTGGTAGGCAGACAGTAGGTTAATTAATCATCAAGATCTCTTTGTAAAGAATATTTTTCTCCTAAAAGCCTTTGGAGCAAACAACACTTTGAATCTTCACTCTCCCTCTAACTGTTACCTTTAACCAGCAAACAGAACCTGTGAGTTCTTATTTCTGTATGTGTGCAAAGGAGGTAGGGGGACAGACGCTAAATATCTATTAACAGAGGTGCTCCAATAGCTAGCTATCAGACATTCTGAACTCTGAAAATTACTTTGCTTAAACCCAAGATATTGACCCTTCAATGGTCAACTGGCACTCCTGGATTCTAACATCTTTCCCATCAGTGTAAACCTGATGGGAACCATCAGTGCAAAAAATGTAAACCTCTACAATATGAAACCTTAAAATGGACGGCTTAGACCAAAAACCAATGACCATAATACAAAGGCTTAACAGCATCTAACAAAATTAATCAAAACTCCAAAATAATGACATTAAGGTTACTTTAGACATCAGAACTGGATTTGGATAAATCATCTAAGTCGACTTGAAGGTCTGAATAATGGTGACTACTCCCTAGATCTTATTTTACATCAACTTCTTTGGTATGTATTTCCTTAGTGTTCTAATCCTCTGACATTACCCAGTGCCTCTGAGTGTAGAATACATGGTCTTTGGTTCCCTTGGAGAGCATTCTACTTGTAAGAACTCCCTGAAAGCATTTAGTAGCCAGGTACACATGCTAAATGTTAGATGCTCTTATCACTGCTGAATAGGTTAATATTTACTAATTCTTACACTGTCTCAGACAGTGTAGGTAGGTTTATATCCAACCTAGAATGTTTGTAATGGAAATTAGATTTATAAATCTTTTTTATAAACCCTTTATAGTCTTAATTTGTAAAACCTGCATAAAACAGTATCCTAAAATCCACCAACTTTAATTCAGTAATTCTATTATTTGGTAAAATACGTTCTAAACTATGTATCTCACAACACATCCTGTCTGCTTTCTGGAACTTAATGCATTGCCAACAAGACCTACGGAATGTGCCAGCCACAGACTGTATATGCTCTTCTCCCTGCGAAAGTACTCTGCCAGGTACAACCCTGTGAACAGAATTAGATCACAGTTTCCATTTGGATGTTTGTATCACTCTATCCACACTATTTTAAATGTGTTAAGATATACATTATTTTGCATTTTTCACTTTCTAAGGCTGAATAAAAATCAAACCAATGAAAATGATACGGATTAAACACCTGAAGACAACAAAGTAGTCTCACTTTAATCCTGCCAGAGATTGGAGCATGGAAAACTGCCAGCATTTGTAAAAAAACAAATAAATAAATAAAAGCAAGATACTTACAGCCAACCATCATCATGGCCACGGAAAACATCTTCTCCACATCTGTGGTAGGAGCTATGTTTCCAAATCCTATGGTTGTAAGGCTTGTCATGGTAAAGTAGAGAGAGGACACATACAGTGAATCCTTGCTGGGTCCTCCTTCCCATATCCCTGAACTGGAATTGAATCGATATGGATTCCCAATGCTCAAGGCCAGCTGGTAGAGCCAACTGTCTATTTGGATGCTGTTCGTGACTTCATCGATGACCTCGTAGTCCCCAATGCTGTACCATATGCAAGCCAGCCAGTGGGCAACTAGTCCAAACACACATACCAGGAGCACAAGGACCGCTGCTCCGTATTCTAGGTAATGGTCTAATTTCCTAGCAACACGGCCCAGTCGCAAAAGACGCACCACTTTTAAAGAACTGAAGAGGCTGCTGATTCCCTGAATAAAAGAAAAGAAGTGACACACACTTTCAGAAAAGAAAACAATACAATGGCTCACCTTCATGAACTTGATCATCACCCACTTCTGTACTAGTAACATAATCATAATATAACTCTGACTTCATCAACAAAATAGCTGAAATTATAAAGGAATAATTTTTGAATGCAGATCCCTTCCCACTCAAAAAAAAGCTATTTGTAAATTATTACACAAAGCATTTTATTAGCTAATAAAGACCAAATTTATTTTCATATGTGCAGTATAAACAGCACAGAGAAAAACCAAAGGAGGGAACTGCTCAAATGCAATATATAGAGTATAGAATAGAGTGATTAGTTCAGACCTTTTATTGCTTATCCTATAAAACTTCTTCTCTAAAATATTTATTTTTATTTCTTACTTTATAATAGCTATAAACAGGTAAATGACTGAAAAAGGAATCCCAATCTTAAAGGCAAGCAAACAGAAAATATTTCTGTGCATATGGGGAGAATAAGCAAATACCATTGTTGGATCCACTACCTCCTGTCACAGCCATGATAAGCACTAAGTCTGAGAAAGAGAAGAGTCAAACCTTGAATGGGTCCTTAACCTACCAAAGCCTATCTTCCCCTAGCAACAGTCAACAGAAAAGAGTATCAAAAAGAAAAGCAGCAAAACAAATCATATCTTTTTGAGAAGCTTAAAATTCCAAGTGTAGCATTATACAAATGGAAATATAGCATACAGACTGTCCTCCATCATTGAAGGTGTCATAGTTCCTTTTTGGAAGCATATAATAAGCCACCTGGAAAGATGGGATAAATGCATTCCTGATGCAAGGAAAGAACATAGAGCAGCGATCCAGGAGGTCTCGTGGAGTCCATGACATCCTTATGCTAATTCTATCTTTCAGAAGGGACACAAGGAATCTAACATAGCTTATTCTGAGCTTAATTCTGACCAACACAGAAGAACTGGTTAGAGTAGTGGATCAGAAATGACATTAATAAGACTCTAAGTTATGGCATCATAAAGTTCTTAAAAGTTATGATAAAAAGGTTTAAAATGCACTTGGTTATGCTACTGACGATAAAATTGAAATTTTTCAAACTAAAACTGTGAAAGAGAAAGAAAGAAAGAAAAAATATATAAAGAACTTATATAACTCAACACCAGGAAGACAGGCAACCCAATTTCAAAATGGGTAAAGGAACTGAACAGACATTTCTCTGAAGAGGACATACAAAGGGCCTACAGGCATATGAAAAAATGTTCAACATCACTAGCCATCAGGGAGATGCAAATTAAAACCACAAGGAGATACTACTTCACATATGTCAAAATGGCAGTCATCAACAAATCACCAAACAACAAGTACTGGCAAGAATGTGGAGAAAAGAGAACCCCGGTGCACTATTGGTGGGAATGTAGACTGGTATAGCCATTATGGAAAACAGTATGGAATTTCCTCAAAAAACTAAAAATGGAACTGACTTTTGACCTAGCTATTCCACTGCTAGGACTATCCCCAAGTATCCTGAAACACCAATTCAGATGAACCTATACACTGCTATGTTCATAGTAGCACTAGTCACAATAGTCAAGTGCTGGAAACAGCCTAAGTACCCATCAATGAATGAGTGGATCAGAAAACTGTGGTACATTTACACAATGGAATACTACACAGCAGAAAGAAAGAAGGACTCCTACCTTTTGCAATAGCATGGTTAGAACTGGAGAGTATTGTGCTTAGTGAAATGAGCCAGGCAGCAAAAGACAAATACTATCTGATCTCACCCAATGCAGGAAACCAATGAAGAAAACAAACAGACCAGCACAATGGAATCAAAGACATGGGGGGAAAAGCAGAATTACGGTGACCAGAGGGGTGGAAAGAGGAGAAGAGGTGGGAAAAGGAGGGGAAGGGTTTAGTGGAGGAACTAATATGAAAATCCCATGGACATGGACAACAAGTACGGATTGAATGTAAGAGAGGAGATAGGGTGGGTGGGGCAGGGAGAGCAACAGGGGAAAAATAAAACAATTGTAATACAACAACAAGAAATTTAAAAAGTTGTTTAAATAAAAAAGAAAGCAAAGAGAAGTAGAAACAGAAGAACTTAAAGAAGTGAAAGAATAGCAAAGGCATCCTGACAGTTTTTTGTTTCAACCCTGATGTCCTTAAGTCTATTTCAATTCCCACACTCAAATGTGACATAAATGAAGCCTTAAAATAAATTCTCATTTCACTTGAATACTTAAAGAGAAAAAAAAAAGATACTGAACTTAAGGTAGATCAAAAGAGTAGTAGTAATAAAATTCAGAAGATGAACTGGTACAATTCAATGACATTAGATATTGAGAGGTAAGAAAATTCAAAGGAACTTGGAAGCCCTAAGGAATGAAATTGTGTAACCATCTCACTTATATGTGGAATATAATTAACAAAATACACTGAACCAGAGAGAAACAGAGAAATGGATACATGGAGCAGACTGACAGCCTTCAGGGTGGAAGGGGAGAATGGATGAAAGGAGGTGAAGGGATTGGCCAAAGAACATCTATGCATAACCATAGTGACAGCCTGAGGGAAGGGGTGGGTGGGTGGAGGAGTGAGGGCTGGATGGAGGTGGGCAAAGGGGTGATGGGAAATGAGTACATCTGTAATAGTAAACAATAAAAATAAAGTTTAAATAAGCAAATAGGACAAAACTAACCATTCTTTGACACCTTCTATAAGCCAAGATTCTGAGTTGAGCCCTAGGGACATTAAGATAAATGTGCCTTGCTTCTGCTCTAAAAAAAAAAAAAAAAAAAAAAAAACCCACAAAGTGCATGAAAAATTCAGGGTTAAATTAAAAAAATAAAAACAGTGTTGCTGTAGATGTTCTTCTTTGGTTAACAAAAATTTTTAAAGTAACTACGGTACCTCCCTTTAAATACTACAAAGAAAAGTCACTTCCACCTGAATTCTCCTCTCAACTGGATGTGAAGAATGAGGGCCTACTGGAGGTAGGCCTGGGAGACGGAAGAACACTCTTCTGATCTTTGATGTAGACAGATTCCACCAAAAGGAGGCAGCCCACCCTGAGAGGCACCTGCTTTGGACTCCACTTATTTAAAAAAGCACATTTTCTTTTTTTAATTTTATTGTTGTTGTATTACATCCCTCCCCTTTTTGCTCCCCTCTGTCCCCTTCCCCACCCACCCATTTCCCCCAAAGTCAATCCCACCTGTTGTCCATGTCCATGGTTCCTTTATACTAGGTTCTTGTCTAAGCTGCTCCCCTTCCTTGCCTCTGCCTCCCCCTCCCCCCAGCCCCTTTTCCCTTGACCACTGAAGGCCTATTCACTGTATTCATATATTTGGTTTTGTTTTTCAATAGCCATGTCCAACCATTTCAATATCACAAGATGTTTTGTAAACTCTCTGACAGAGGTTCCATGCTACCACTTTCTCTTGGGTTTCAACCAACATTTCTTTCAAAATCATATTCTACATGACATTCTACATGTCATATGTTAGAATTCTCTTCAGGATCACCCTCAGCCTTTTCCTGGTTGATTTATTGCATACCCGTGTTTCAGCTGACTTCTATAGATGAATGATTCTCAGGTTCATGTCTTAGCATAAAACCCTTCAATGTGTTCCTGATACAGAAGCGAGGAGCCAGACATGCATTCCACTTCCATGTACCATGGGTGTTCAATGGTGGTAGGTGCCAAAGGGAATCCTTCTCTGCTCCTGAATCAATTCTCCATCTCCCACTCTTGTGAATGACATCGTTATCTCCCCAGTCCCACAGACCTGGGGCTGGGCCTCAGCTCCTCCCTTCCCCGCCATATTCAGCTGCTCATCAAGTCCTGAGGTTCTTGCCATTCCAAGTGCCCAAGCATCCAATACATACCTACATTTTAAATCTCTCAAAAATGTCCTTTCTTTCCCATGGGTCATCCTTACCTCTAATTCCCTTTAATTCATGGATCACACTATACAGGCAACCAGTCTGGTGTTTTTTTAAATCTCATTGATCTAATCATGTCTTTCCCTAATTAAAAATCTTTAATGCTATAGGATTAAGCATTGACTGTCTTCTATGACATGGAAAGCCATTCAGCACCTGGTCCCTGCCTACCTAATCAGTATCTCTCCCACGACTGTTCCTCATGCTCTCAATGCTCAGCAACTTGCAGTTAGTCCCTAAAGTGTCTGTCTGCTTCATGTTACATTACAAGCTGTTGCCTCTTCTAAAAGGGTTTGTCCCTTCCATTCTCTTGGTGACTAAGGTCTGACAGTTATGACAAACATTCTCTCCTCCAAGTGCTCTTCTCTGACTTCTCCCATTCCCCCACCATCTTCACTGTCATATCTTTACACACTCTCCCACTGAGTTAGGTATCCTTCCTTTATGTTGTCAGACACATGTGCACATCTCTACTATAACAGTTATCATAACAAGCCTTTATGACAAGCCTCTGTGTTTGCATACACAACATGCCAGGAAACTCTAAACCACTTAAAGAATGCATCTAATGTCCATTACAAAGCTTGGCATATGATAATATGTTAAGCCACCAATACATTTAACAAATGAAGGGAAAAACTGAAGCACAAGGAAATGTGTGTGAGGTGAATTTGGGGGATTTTAGTAATAAACTCAATGCAATTTAACAGTAAATTATAAACAACAAAACAGTTAATGTAACTTTGAGTTGCATAAATAAAGGTATGGCAGCAAGTATGGAAGAGAAATTCTCTTTAATTTCTCCACTGACCAGGCCACAGCTATAGGAAGTATGTAAAATATATTTAAAAGAGGACTGTTAAAACAAGGACTCAAAAATATGCCATATTAGGCAATGTGGGGGAAAAAATGGGGAAAAGAAAACTGGGGTAGAATCACAGGAGGAAGCAACAAAGATTTCAAAGCCCTGTAAACTAATCAGAAAACAAGATCATTCATTGCTACTTGGAAAACAGACAAGGTGATAATAATACTGAACACTTACTACATGCCAGGTACTTTACTAAGAGCTTTGTTTTTAAATCTTTAATTTTCCAAATAATTCTATGTGGCATTTAAAAAAAAGAGCCCAGAAAGAACATTTGACTACAACTATGGAGTTATTAAAAGCCAGAGCCAAGATTCCAATATAGGCAGTCTGGCTTCAAACCCCTTGTTCTCACTACTGCACTTTCTGACCACACTCTGGAACTCACTAAGCACATTAGCACCTGCAGTATCAGCTTCAACATGGGCATTCTGCACATGACTGAATAAAGGATATTAAATACTAGCCACGCTCTTATCCCCACCCAGGCACATCAGAGGTCTGTGGAAGCTCCTATTTAGCCTATAATATCTAACATGAACCAACTCACTTCGTTCTCACAAATAGCAGCCTTTTTATCCCTATTGCTCATGTCTGAGCCTCATGAGGCTCAGACAGGTCAAATAATGTGCCCAAGGTCAAACAGCTGAGAAAGAATGGAAGCTTCCCTCAGACCTAGTCTTTCAGGTTCTCACTGCATTTCCCATGACAATCAACTGCTATGCAGTCTTCCTGTCTTTACCCCCAATAATCACTATATTAACCTTCCTAAAAGCACATAGCATAACCTACAGGGGCTTGTCACAGACATTGGATTTCTGCAGGCCTTCAAGGTCCTCAGTCACATCTCTGACTATACTGCTAGATCACTTCCCTCTATGTCTTTGCATAGCAATAGTGCTCCAATCAAACTGAACTCCTTTTTGCTCCTAAAGATAACCCCAAAGCTTCATTCTGAATAGCAGTTCAAAAACTGCTATTCATGAGAGTGCTATTCAGTTTTTGAACTACTATGCAAAATGAGTAGTACATAAATAAGTTAGCATTATTTGGGAAGTTTTTTAAATTATCTCATTCTCCATTGTTTTGTATCAAAAATAATTTAATGTGCACTCACTATAATAAAAACTCAAAGGGAAATGACTTGGTTTTAAAATGTCATTTAAATGATGAAATATTTAAAACTTGAAATAATCCAAAAGTCCATCTTCAGTATAATAGCTAAATAAATTATCACACATCCACTCAATGGAATATTACCCAAAAATAAACATAAACAGACTAGAACTATATCATAAGAATGAATCTAAAAAGCATTACGTTAGCAAAAGAGGCCAGACACTGAAGCATATACTGTATAATTTCATTTTTAATAAGCTTAAGAACAGGTGGAACTCCCCTATGGGTTTAGAAATAAAGATAGTAGCCCCCTTTGTTGGGACAGGGGTGGTGTATGAAGGGAATTTGGGGGTTCTGTCAATATTTGGTTTCTTAATATGGCTGGTAATTACTAGGTGTTACACTTAGTGAAAATTCTTTGTTCTTCATCTTGGTGTAATTTTCTTCAAGTATGCTATCTTTAAACATCAAAAATAATGTTATGGAAAATTCAATAGTTGCTGCTGTGTCATTAGGTTAACATTTCACCACAAGACATAATTCAGATTGACAAATTTTTTTGCTTCATATGATTTGGTTGGGGTGGGAGGTAGCTTATATTCAATATTGTAAGTAAAATAAGAGATTTTTCTATTTTATGACTCACCCTCTTAACTTTAAGATCAGCCATTTTAATTTAAAGATCAGCATTTAATTTGTTGCTGGGAATATTTTTTCATTACCAGTTATAACCCCTATTCCAACTCCACCCACTCCAAACCCCAGAAATCACCACACCATTGTCTGTATCCATGAGTTCTTTTTTTTTTTTCTTTTTTTGCTCAATCCCCTCACCTCCCCCTGACACACACACACATAGCCACACCACCCTCCAGAGCTCTCAGCCTGCTCTCCATGAGTCTGTCTCTATTTCGCTCATTGGTTCAGTTTGTTCATTAGATTCCAAATATGACTGAAACAATGTGGTACTTGTCTTTCTCTGACTGGCTTATTTCACTTAGCATAATGTTCTCCAGGTCCAGCCATGCTTTCACAAAGGATTTAAAATTCTTTTTCACAGCACAGTAATATTTCACTGAGTAAATGTACCAAAGCTATTTTATCCACTCATCTACTGATGGGAACTTTGGCTTGCTGGGAATTTTCATTTCACCCATACTGTAACACTGGATACTTACAGCCCAATCCTCAAAAATGCCCTCCTTCTATGAATATACTACTATCTTCTCATAACAACTTCTTGATTCTGTACTTTCTACCAGTTTTATCTGTTCATTCATTTTCTGCTTCATTTCACTCCACTGTTTCTAGTCTCCGGTGCCCTCCTCTGCCCTCCAGTGGCCCTCTGCATCTCTTCCTACCTCTGAGCTCTGAGCACACAAATCCCTGGGTTTCCCCTGGTGGACCAGAACATCAAACACATCAAATGCATAACAGAACACAGCAAGGCTAATGGAGAACTTTCAGTCATTACGGATACATGTGATTATACATTTGTCAAAACCCACAGAATGAATAGCATCAAGACTGAACCCAAAGGTAAGCTACGGACTTTGGGTGATAATGATGTGTCAACATAGGTTTGATTGTAATAAATGGACCACTCTGGTGGAGGATGTTGATGAGGAGGGAGGTTATACCTGTGTGGGGGCAATCTCTGAATGGGGAGTCTCTGTGCCTTTCTCTCAATTTTGCTGTGAACCTAAAACTTTCCTTAAACATAAAATATTAGCAACAGGGCAAATACACAGGTAAGAAAAATCAATCAATTCCTAGGTGAACTGGGCAGTTTTTCTATGAATTTAAAAAGATTAAAACTAGGAAAACTAAAAAAAAGAAAGAAAGAAAATTATATAATTCCTGCTTTTACCACTTTATTATATTTTTTAGAGATCTTTTATTTTTTTAAGATTTTAATTATTATTTTTAGAGAAAGGGGAAAGGAGAAAGGCAGAGGGAGACAGACATCAATGTATGGTTGCCTTTCACCTGCATCCAGCCAAGGACCTGACTGGAGACCTGGCTTGCAACCTGGTTACGTCCCCTGGCTGGGAATTGAACCAGCGACTTTTGAGTTCGCAGGCCAGCACCTTATCCACCGTGCCACCAGCCAGGGCTCCAACATTATTTTAAATTATCCATAGGCTTTAATGAAAAAATGGCAAATTGCATTAAATAGCAATTTCTAATATGCTATTTTGGAAGAGGGTCTGAAAGTCAACAAAGGTTCTAGGCTGAGAGAAGTCACTAAAATCTATGAATATAATTAGCTTCTTTAACTTTTAACTCTTGTTTTGATGACTAGGTAAGAAATAAAAATGTATACCATAAATAAATACGCTAAAATAAAGTGATGCAGGTGGATACTTAACCAGATTAATTCATTTAAAAAAATTAGAAACTTCCCATAATCTTTTCTGAAAATAAAAATATTTTATATTATTTCCACACAGCAGTCATGACCTATTCATTTGCCTCCTGAAAAAATGCATGAGTTACATGTTCCCAGTTTCAATCTGCATTGACCTTAGTTTGTCATGTTTACCACTTAGACAGACACCACTCACCATCCTCCAAGTTCCCTATATTATGTTGTCTAAATCCACTTATGCTACCAAACAGTGAGTTATCTGCAGCTTCCCCACCTTTGTCTGATGTTCAATAATAATTCAGTTCTCCGCAGTGTTCCAAAACTCTAGCTTCTGGACCTCCCAGAACTACATTCAAATGCACAGTACAAAGGAGCTTGTTTTTATTGCTTGAATGCGCAGTGACAACTTTTACACTGTTATTGTTTCTAGGAAATGGGCATTACTTCTTTTCAAATGGAATGCCTCTCTTTAATAGACTCTGTCTTCCCTGCCTCGTAGTTCTCTTTTAAAAACATCACATATCCAGTTCCTGAATTCCTACCAAATCAAATTATCTTCAGAGAGCACAGCAACTGAGACAATCTTGAAAATAAAGAGTGTTATTAAGTTGTCTCAGTCATTCTGGAACTGCATCGTGTTAAAGGATCACACGGTGATTTTCAGACTCCTACTCTCCTATTCCCCAGCCACCATGAGCTCACTTCCTCATTTTTAAGTACTAGTTTGTTTTATGTCATTGTACAATTTCCTAAAACCTTGCCAACACTTCAATGCTTTAAGTCCGTGAATCACCAATATGCACTAATTAAAAATTACCAAAAAGATAGACCACATTCTGCACCATCACCAGGCTTAAAATCATCTGAGGAAAGAACTAAAATAATAATGTCCCCTCAAACAGGTGAATTCTACAAGCAAAATTCATTTAAGTCTCTTTTTCCCGTTTACTCCTTATAAGTACTTTGTGATGTAAGCAAGTTAGGCATTCCTTCCCTTTTCTACACATATGACTGACAGCCAGAGCAACCATCCAAAGACTCACAAATGTGGCCTTAGAGAATGCGTAGGACCCAGATCACCTACCAACTGGTACAGTGCTCATAACTGAGAATGGGACTGGTGATCCTTTGGTTTGCAGGCTGGTGCTCAAGCCACCTAGACATGGGAGCCAGAAGAGCTTCTGATCTTTTATAAAACCAAATATTGCCCATTCTTTTTCTTTTCATTTTATTCTTTATTAATATTTATCGTATTTTTTCATTACCATTTAGTCTCCTTATCACCCCCTCCCCCAGTAATTAGCACAATGATGTCCATGTCCATGTGTCCTTTTTTCTTTTTTTTCAATCCCTTCGCCCCCAAACCACCCCTGCAGCCGTCATCCTGGTTCTCCATCTGAGTCTGTTCCCATTTTCCTTGTTAGTTCAGTTTGCTCGTTAGATTCCACATATGAGTGAAATCATATGGTATTTGTCTTTCTCTGGCTGGCTTATTTCACTTAGCATGATGTTCTCTAGGTTCATCCATATTGTTGAAAGGATAAGATTTTCTTCTTTTTCACAGCTGAGTAGTCTTCCATTGTGTAAAAGTTCCATACTTGTTTTATCCATCTACTGATGGACATGGGCTTCTTCCCTATCTTGGTGATTGTAAATAATGCTGCAATGAACATAAGAGTGCATAATGTTCTTTCAAATTAGTGTTTTGGGTTCTCTCATATATATTCCCAGAAGTAGAAATAAAGCTGGATCAAAAGGCAGATGAATTTTTAATTTTTTGAGTTATCTCCAAACTGCTTTCTACAATGACTGTACCAATCTGCATTCCCACCAACACTGCAAATGAGTTCCCCTTTCTCCACATCCTTGCAAGTACTTGTTTGTTGATTTATTGATAGCCATATTGACAGATGTGAGAAGACGTCATGTTGTAGTTTTAATTTGCATGTCTCTGATTATTAATGACGTTGAGGACCTATCTTTTCATATGTCTATTGGCCATCTGTATGTTTTGAGAAGTGTCTATTCATGTCCTTTGTCCATTTTTTTAATTGGGTTGTTTTTTTTTTTCTGGTGTTGAGTTCTATAAGTTCTTTATAAGTTTTAGATATTAACCCCTTATCAAATGTATCGATGAATATGTTTAACCATTCAATGGGTTATCTTTTTATTTTGTTGATAATCTCCTTTGCTGTGCAAAAACTTTTTAGTTTGATGTAGTCCCATTTGTTTATGTTGTTGGTTTGTTTCCCTTGCCTGGGGAGATATACCCAATGAAATTTTGCTATAAGCAATGTCCAAGATTTTGCTGCCTAACCAGAGAAAGACACTACAAAAAAAAAAAAATTATAGGCCAATATCCCTGATGAACATAAACACGAAAATCCTCAACAAAATATTAGCAAACAGAATACAGCAAGGCATTAAAAAATAAAGGGGGGTTCATTCCAGAAATCAAGGTTGATACAACATTCACAAGTCAATAAATGTGATTCCACATCACAAAATGAAGGATAACAACATGATCATATCAATAGATACAGAAAAAGCATTTGATAAAATCCTGCACCCATTTGTAACAAAAACTCTCAGCAAAGTGAAATTAACTAAACATAGTAAAGGTCATGTATAATCAACCCACTGTGAGTATCATATTCAATGGGCAAAAACTACTGACAGTCCCCTTATGATTGAGAACAAGACAGAGATGTCCACTTTTACTTCTCTTATTCAACATACTACTGGGAGTCCTAGCCACAGCAATCAGACAAAAAGAAGAAATAAAAGGCATCCAAACTAGAAAGGAAGAAGTAAAACTGTCATTATTTGCAGGTGACATGATACTGTACATAGAGAACCCCAAACATTCCACCAAGAAACTACTAGAACTGGTAAGTGAATTCAGCAAAGTAGCAGGATACAAAAGTAATATTCAGAAATCAGTTGCACTTTATACACCAATAGGGAACTAACAGAAAGGGAAATGAAGAAAACAATCCCATTCACAATTGCTATACAAAGAATAACATACCTAGGAATAAAGCTAATGAAGAATATAAAGTACCTATACTTGAAAAATTGTAAGATACTGAAGAAAGAAATAAATAGAAGATATAAGTAAGTGGAAGCACATACCATGTTCATGGGTAGGAAGAATTAACATCATTAAATGTCCATACTACCCAAAGCATCTATAGATTCAATGCAATTCCTATCAAGATTTCAATGACATATTTCACAGAACTAGACCAAATATTTAAAAAATGTATATGAAACCATATACATTTTACATACATTGTTACATAGTAACAATGATCTTGAGAAAGAAGAACAAAGTTGAAGGAATCACTACCTAATATGAAACTATACTATAAAACCATACTAATCAAAACAGCATAGTCTGGCACAAAAAGAGATATATGGAACAGAATAGAAATCCCATAAATCCACAACTTTATAGTCAACTAATATTTGACAGAGAAGGCAAGCACATACAATGGACTAAAGATAGTTTTTTCAACAAATGGTATTGAGAAAACTGAACAGATACAGAAAAATGAAACCCAACCAATTTCATATACTACACACAAGAATAAATTCAAAATGGATCAAAGACTTAAATGTTAGATATGAGGCCCATTATTTTTCATAGAGGTTCTGCCAGTTTCTACTCCCTTAAATAATGTACAAGAGTGCCCATACTATCACTTTATCAGTTCAGGTCCCCTAGGAGTGATGCCAAGTCAGGGTGAGATGTGTCTAGTATACAGTATATGGTAGCAAAATTCTATGGAGACATGGAGTTTTACAATGATGTAGTTTTCTGAAATAAATACATCTGTCTAATTATCTTTCAATAAATTATCTAAGAACTGTTTGGTTCCAGTATTGCTTTCCTTCTATTCCACCTTTTCTAAACACAGCCTCCAATTCTTACAACCACAACCTCCAACCACAGCCATTTTCCTACTAATTTGTATTTTTAATCCAAAATCAAGTGAGAAAAGCAGATAAAAATTAATTGGCTAAAAAAGTTTGGATTATCCACAAATTTTTTTATCTTAATTTTCTCAAAACATGATACACAGTACTCAAACAAAAAAAGAAGAAACTTACCTCATCCACATTTTCAAAGGCATTGATGATGTCGTAAGGTAAACAAGACAACAGATCTATCACAAACCAAGTTTTCAGATAGTTCATCCTTATCAGCTTGGGGTCAGAAATGACCTCTCCGCCAGGTCCCACAAAAGTTGTGTGAAAATTTAAAACAATGTCAACCAGGAAAATAACATCCACCACACTGTCCAGCACCAACCAGGCTATGTTGTTCTGCTTTGTTTTGAAGGAAACGTTGTAAGGAACCATAATGGCGGTGTAGAAGGTAAGAATTAAAATCACCCAATCCCAAGTAGTTTTAAAAGCACAATAGTGTAAAATAATGTGTGGTGGTGTCTTTGGTGCTTCTTGCTTATACTGAGGAAGGATATCTGATCCCAGCTGAAGAACCTAAAAGAGAGCAAATGAATATAAATAAAGTGGACATCTCTGTACAGTTAGTAATGAATTTGAACTTATTGGCAGTCAAACCAGAGTTCAATATTTCTTAAATCTGGGTACAAACTAGAATCATCTGAAGAAGTTTTTAAAAGCACAGTGTACTCTTACCTAAACCCCACCCCAGAAAATAATTAAATCAGCTTAATGGGTTCTCAGAGATCCTATATTTTCCAAAGTTTTCCAGGTGATTATAACATGCAGTCCAAAGTAAAACCATTATCTTCTATTTCTTTAAATATTCAGAACCCTATTCTTCAATCACTTTCACAAGTAAAGTGATCCTAAAATGCTACAGGAAGAGAAGGAGGAGGGGCAGGAAGAAGAAGAAAAGGAGAAAGAAAATGGCAACAACAAACAATAAAAAAAGGGACATGTGCCGTATCTTTGTCACAAACATAGCACTACTTTAATCTTAACTCCCTTACTGGGGCTTTTTTAATAAACCAATGCTTTAACAATTCTTCACTCTCACTTTTACTTTCCTAAGCAATAATGAAATAACGTTTTCTTATGTACTTTTGTACCAATACAGATATCTTTCTCTGAGTATCTGAGTATAATGCATATGGAGTCAGGACCATGGACAGGGGTGTGCTTATCACGACCCAGTTATGGGTGTGAGAGGATAAAGCCAAATCTGTAGAATATCAGTGCATTTGGAAAATTAGTGAACAGCTTCAGAGACCAGGATCTTTGAAGTTGGGGATCAGCTCCAAGTTTACGGGCCCCAGAGGAGTTTAGATAAGATTTATATGTCTAAAAAAATGTAAAGAGCCAGAAATTCAATAGCAAATCCAAATACCTGGGTTGAGCAAATTATATGACCCTGAGAACAACTGGAAAGATGATATCCTTGGGCTAAATTGGTGCTTGCTCTGCATCAGTCTTTGGAGATCCAAGAGCACACACTGACTAAATGTACTGAAAACCTTGTTATTTCTACATTTTCTCTGAAATTTAGCCTAAGACCTGACAGAAAGTAATTTTGTATATGAATAAGGTTTGTGAATTAGGGTTGACTAATAAACTAACAGTATTCAAAAAGTCAGATGAAAAGAAACAGGAATAAAAGTTTGTCAAAAATAAAAGTAAAAATGATGAGCTGTCAAGGGAAAAGAACCTTTCCACTTGATGTAGAGGGAAAAATCTAATTATGAGTGATTCATCTGTTGAGGTAGAAAATATTCCTCATTATGGTCCCTTTCCTCTTGTTATTGTTCTATTGTATTAACAGAGAAAATGAAAGCTCTGAATAGGGTGTAGTTTAAGACCCTGAAGGAATCATGACTATAAAAGTCATCAGTCACAGAAGCAAGTACCTACACTGCAGCTTGATTTATAGAAAGACAACTTAAGACAGAAAAGAAAGTTGCTTCAAAGTAAGTATTACTTAATAATAAACATTACTGAAAAAGGAGTTGTATCTAATAGTCTATATATCTTATGCCAGCTGTATATCATCTTTATAAAATATTGTGATTATTATGTTAATATTTATGTATGTTAATGTCTTATTTGGGCTTTTAAACACATGTCTGTTCATCAAAGCCTTACTCTTTCCCCAAGCTAATGAGTCTATTTAGAGCAGAAAGCCATACAAGTCCCTCTATTAGCTATAGTCCGAGAAAAAGTGCAGAACCCTCCAAATTTAGGGAACATAATTTCTAACTCTCTCTAAACCCAATCAGTGTCTTCAGCTAGTTAAGAAAGTTACTCTGTGGAGTACTTCAACTTAACTTTTTCTAGCAAAGCAAACTCATGCATTAAAGTTCACTTTTCTGTCAATTGTCTCATAATATTTTATGAATAGCCCACTAAATGTTCAGCATAGTTTTGGAACCTCAATTAGCAACATGCGTGTACTGCATACATAAATGGATGAATGCATGAACCCCTGTCTCTTTGCTCAAAGGACACCTCACACTCTATAGACATCACCTGTGATGTCATGAACTACTTTCCAATTTCAAAAGCAGGAGGGAATAATAAGAAATAACTGAGATTTCTGTAACTCTACAAGGGAAAAAATATATGATCATTTAAATATTTATAAAATAACAGCCAAACATTCATAGTGAATCATTTGGGGGGATAAATGGACCACCACCACTGTGGAAAATAAAGTTAGTCTCACACTTACTTCAGCTAATCTTGAATGTTTGTGGACCACCTCTGTTTTATTCATTGGTGTGAGCTGCTGCAAAACACTTCGGCTATTTGTCAAAGCCCGTGTTAATCGGGCAAATTTTGTCCAACCTTCAAAAACAGAAAAGAAAGTCTTACTTTTTTACACATCACCAGCATTCTTGATAATATTCTAATGATCTAAGAAGTAGCATAACATCCAGGACTAATGACAGATATCAAAAGTATTTTACTTCTATATAGATATCATATATATCAAGTGTGGCTAAAAAATAATATGTAATTTTTATGTGTGATTTTTGGGCTTTGCTCATATTTATTATATAATCCAAGTAGCCAAAGTAGCTAGCTGTCCAAAACATTCTGTGCTCCCCCTGAATTGTGTAAGATTGGTTTTGCTTCATTCATTAAGTGGTAAGATTGTCTTCAGTTGATAGTAACTATATATTGGCAAAACACATATTAAAATATTTCCTTGTAATCACTTCTCTTTTTACATTAATTGAATATTACAATTGCATTGAATACTTTTAGACACTTCCAAGTCAATCTTATACTTCCTGAAGTTTTATACTTCTAGGACAAGTGATGTTGCAGCCCTTAGTACATCTGCATATTGGATTAAAAGATAACCTGATTTTCAATCCCGTATATAGTAAGGTTCAGCCAAAAAATATTTAGAAAAACAAGAATATATTGAAGGAGTAAGTTCAAGGACACATGGAAGAATGCAAATCATCAAATGGCACATGTTCTCCCATTTTGTAGGTTTAGGGCTTTCTTATAGTCATCAGTCCTAAACAGTCAGCATTTCCCCCCCGCCCCGAGAGCACAGTACCAGCCTCCTCTCCTCACTTTTAGCAGATTAGCTCATGGAATAAGTTACTGAAGAAACAAAAGCCGTAGGAAATATGATAGCCTTCTGTCCCCTCCACCTCCATACCCACCCACATGGCACTGATTCTTGCCTGCACCTTCATCATCTCAGAAAATTAGCCATTTGCTCTTTCCTGGTCATGCATAGGTTATATTCATGGACATGTAAGTGGTTTCTAGCCTTTTCAGTGTCACTGACAATGCCACAGTGAATTTCCTTAGGCCTATGCTCTTGCTCTTGGACGTACCTAGAACTATGCTGGTACTTAAATTAGTTCATTTGATCTGTCACCAACCCCCACTGTAACAAACTTTGAAAAAGTTGAGCAACCACACTGTCTAGGTCACAGGGAAAAAAACACATCAGCAGTTCTGACTTCTCCCAGCAATACACTTACTGATCTCACCTTTACAGAGACCCGTGTGACTGATTACTCAGCACACTCCACTGAGATTACTTACTTGTGGTCGATACAGGGTAATGTGAACAGACAGATGAATATGAAGAGCCTAATACTTGCTCTGTAAGTTGTTCATGGTATTATAAGAACATCTGTTCTCCTAAAAGCTCAGAATGCCAACTTCTACTTAATAAAACATTAGTTTAGCTCTATTGGGTTGCAATTAACCTCTTTGTCATGGACTGCTTAATCTTAAAAATAAAAGGAAGTCAAAGAGGCAGTTAAATCAATCTACTAGACTGCAACACAAGATTCTAATCCATAAGAAAAAAAGCTTATGTAAACAATTATACTCTTGGCCAAAGTAGACTACATGGTATAATTACTCATATTTCATCTGTTGTTTCCACTCTAAAGAAAATCATTGGCTTCCCACAAGGAGAAGGTTGCTATTTTTGCCATTATTTTCATCCTACAGAAATTTTTTGTCTCAATTATTGGCACAAAGATGCCATAACTATGTGGCACAGGGTATTTCACACTGTAAGTGTTTTGGCAGTTTCAGAATCTGTTTGAAAATATTACACAGTATAAATGGGTAGAGATTTGGGCCATCTCTTTTACAACACATATGGCTAATCAACAGAACGGATTTCTTGGCTGTAATTTTTCCCTTTTGTACTATTATAAATGATGTATTGGGCACCACTGACTGATAATCTGAGCATAGTTCCAAGACCTCCATACCAGGAACAAAAGATAACAAAAACACTTTGCCCCCTTGCATTATTATCAGTTAAAAAGAAAAGTAAATTCTGTTGGTTCATAACAGTATAATTCTGTCAGAATCAAAGTATCCTCAACTTGTGCTTTATTTTGTATTTTTAAAGTAAAAAAAGAGAGCAGGGAGAAGTGAAGAGTGCCATTAAGGTGAAAAATTTGTAGGAAAAAGTGGAGAACACCATTAAACTCAAACAGTAAGTTTCCACGGAAGCAGGTGAGGTGCACAGTGCAACAGAGATAACATAGGAGTGGGACTCAGTCCGACTTCACATGGCAGGACCTTCAACAGTAAAATGGAGATAACAGTAATTTCCAAAATTACAGAAATGAGCAATAAAGACTAATGTTCCTGACATATTAACTGCTCAAAAACAGGTTTCCTTCCCCTCCAATGGTTTTTGCTAACATCCATCCCAGTATAAATCAAAAATGCTGCTGACGTCATTCTGTTCCATTCATTTTAAAGACAAAAACCAACCCAGGATGAAGTTCTGGTGATTGTAAAATTCATTTTGAGGAAGAGCTGCACCCAAATTAGTTGACTGTTGTGACTTTATAGTTACTATCCCAGGTATAAGTTTAAAATAAAATTTCAGAACTAGCCAGCTTACTTGAGTCTTTTGACCACATATCTGAGCTTCTAGGTAAAAAATATAGCAGAAGTAGAAGGAGACTGTTGTTAATTCTAACCAATTTGGCAAATCCTCAAAAGACTTGGGCTCTTGCTTCAATCACTGGACCCTTTTCACATTAGAAGGTCAAATGTCCTTGCTCTAGGGTTAAAAGCCACATTCTGGCTGATCAATGTATGGATTCACTTTTCTGTTTTTGCATCCCAAAACACTATTTTCTATATCCTAGGCAGAACTTTAATTTTCTAAGTATTTCTTCAAAATTTTGCAAACACCCTCAACCTACTCTCTTGCAAGCATCCTTAACTCCCTGATCCTTCTCCCTCATCCTCTAGCTCCTAGATTCTTTTCCTTATTCACCTGACCAAATTCTAACTCTGGTAAATCCAACTCTTCATCTACTTCTACATTTGTAGACCTTTGACTACACATGGGTGGAGTAAAACACACAATCATGCTTTCAGATACTAGTAAAATTCATGACCATTAGCCACAAGTAGACCTAAGTGCTACTTAACCAACCTGATGAATTACCCTTGTCCACTGTTCTTCACAGTGATAAATCACCATTCAGACCAATGCCTCTCTCCTCACACCTTTAACACTTCCTCACCTGCTTCCCCATCTTTATTCTCAGTTGATAATCATGTTTCCTATATTACTGAGAAAATACGATCAGAAGAAAACTTTCTCTTTATACATATTTATTGCCCCCCCATGAGGATGTGAGGGATGGAACTCTATTTTTAGAACCTAGAATAGTGCCTGCCCCATACTGGGTGCTTGATTTGTACTTTTGGTTTAAAAAATTGATAAAATAGATAGATCAACAAGGAAAATAAAATATTTCTAGGAGAGTCATGAAAAAGTCCATGTTAAGTAACTGGTTAAGTAACCCGAGCTGAACGAAAAGTAAATCTTGTCTCCAACTTCAATTTTCTAGCCCTAATCCATTTTAATATAATGATCTTATCACAAAATCTCATCTGCTGTTACCCAAAAGTTCCATGGTCCCCTTTACACAAAAGGTTAAAAGATACTTTTTTTTTTTTTTTTTTTGCCTAGGTTTCAAAACATGCTTTAATCTACTGCTAGTTTCATAGCAATAGTAAGATGATTACATAATGGCATAAATATTCTCTCTCTACTGAATTCTTCATATTAAATTTACAGCTCGCATGAATAATAGAAAGTAGCTCATATACACCATTCATAGTTAACTTGTGCAATACTTTCTTCAGTAATCTGTTGTGTATTTGAAAGGTATGGGGGGAATAAAAGTCTATTCAAGATAAGCTCTTTCTCTACAAATTCTGGTGCTGGAAACAGATACTTTAATATTTTCCACAATGGGAACTGATTTCCTATGGATTCTAATTTACATATCTATCAAGCACATGGTTAAAAATCAAGTGATCTGAGTTGCCTGGAACATATTCAGATGTAATTTTTTTGTAAGAATATATTACACATTTACAAAACTGTGCCTTACAAAAACCTCTATAATTCTGATATGTGGATGCAGAGATGGAGGTGAAAGCAGAAAAATGGAGAGGCATTAATTTGAAAACTAAAAGTAAACCCTTAATATTAACACCCTTTTCCCAACATCATTGCAAAATGTTGCCAACTTTCATTTTCCATAAATAGGCTTCAAAGTTACTGACACTACCATTAATGTTCAGTAGATCAAAACTGTGAGAAAGTAATGTACTCATTTTGGCCAACATTAGCTGTGCCATAGTATCAATTAGTGTAAATTAGATAAAACAGGTATCACCAGCTGTTAGCTGTAAGCTTTTCATAAATGTTCCTTATCAAGTTGATGAAGTTATCCTCCATTCCCACTTTACTAAGAGTTTTTATCATGAATGGATATTGAGTTTTGTCAAATGCTTTTTTCTATGCAAACTGATATTATATTTATTCTTTTAAAAAATTTATTCACTTATTTCTAGAAAGAGGGGAAGGAGTGAATAAGAAGAGAAGAACATTACTGTGTGGTAACCTCTCACACACACCCAACTGGGTACCTGGCCCACAACCTAGGCATATGCCCTGACTTAGAATCAAACCCGCAGCCCTTCTGTTCACAAGCCAGTGGTCAGTCCACGGAGCAACACTATCCAGGGCATGACTGATTTTTTTTTTTTTTAATTTTTTTAAAAGATTTTATTTCATTATTTTTAGAAAGAGGGGAAAGGAGAGAGGCAGAGAGGGAGAGAGAGACATCAATGTATGGTTGCATTTCACCTGCCTCTAGCCACAGACCTATCTGGAGACCTGGTTTGCAACCTGGTTATGTGCCCTGGCTGGGGAATCGAACCTGCGACCTTTGGGTTCGCAGGCCAGCGCCTTACCCACTGTGCTACCAGCCAGGGTTATGACTGATTTTTAAATGTTCAACCAGCTTAGCATATGTGAAGTAAATCCCACTTAATCATTGTTTGTAATCCTTTTAATACATTGTTAGATTCTATTTTGTTGAGGATTTTTGCATTTGTGCTCATAAGAAATACTGGTATGTAATTTTCTTTTCTTGTACTGTATTTTTCTGAGTTTAGTATGACAGTAGTTCTGGCCTCACAGAATAAGAAGAGCTCTATTTCTATTTTCTGGAAGAGACTGTGAATTTGACAATTAAAGCTTATGCTCCTAGTATTTTCTTGTTTTAGAAATTTATTAACTATTAATTCAATTTATTTAATAGCTATGGGACACTTCAGGTATTTCCCTTAGTGTAAGTTCTGATAGTTTGTGGCTTTAAGGAATTGGCTCATTTTAACTAAATTACCAATTCAGTAGCTATAGAGTTGTTCAAAATATTTTTTTACAATGTTTTCATGTCCATGGGATGTGTTGTAAATGGCCCTTCTTTAATTTCTGATCCTGGTAATTTGTGCCTTCTGCATTTTTCTTGGTTAGCCTTGCTAGAGGTTTATTAACTTTAATAATCTCTTCAAAGAATCAGCTTTGGTTTATCTCTCGTGATTTTTTATTATTTTATTTTATTGTTATTCAATTAAAGTTATCCCAATTTTCCCCCCTTTGCTCTACTCTGCCCCATCGACCCCTTCCCATAATCAATCCCCACCCTGTTGCCATGGCCATAGGTCCCTTCTATTTGTTCCTTGACTAGACCCCTCTCCTTTCCCATTATCTCCTTCTGCTCTCCCATCTGGTCACTGTCAGTTTGTTCTTTGTTTCCATGTCTCTGAATGTGTTTTGCTTGTTTGTTTGTGTTGTTCATTAGGTTCCATTTATAGGTGAGATCATATGGTATTTGTCAGTCACCACCTGACTTATTTCACTTAGCATAATACTCATTTCCATCTGTGATATTGTGAAGGGTAGGATTTGCTTCTTTCTTTCTTCTGCTTAGTATTCCATTGTGTAAATGTACCACAGAACTCATGTGGCTCAACACCAGGAAGACAAACAATCCAATTAAAAAATAGGCAAATGATCTGAATAGACACTTCTCCAAGGAGGACATACAGAAGGCCCAAAGACATAGAAAAAATGCTCAATATCACTAGCCACCAGAGAGATGCAAATAAGAACCACAATAAGATACCACCTCACACCAGTCAGTCAGAATGGACATCATTAACAAATCATTAACAAATCATTAACAAAAAAACAAGTGTGGTGAGGATGTGAAGAAAAGGGAACCCCAGTAAACTGTTGGTAGGAATGCAGACTGTTGCAGCCACTGTGGAAGACAATATGGAATTTCCTCAATAAACTAAAAATGGAACTGCCTTTTGATCCAGATATCCCACTGCTAGGGTTATACCCAAAGAACCCTGCAACACCAATTCAGAAGAACCTGTGCACCCTTATGTTCATAGCAGCACTATTTACAATAGTGAAGTGCTGGAAACAGCCTAAGTGCCCATCAGTGGATGAGTGGATCTCTAATGATTTTTTGTTTATTTGCTTCCTATTTCATTAATTTCTCCTCTAATTTTATTTATTATCCTCAGCTTACTTTGGCTTAAATTGCTCTCCTTTGGCTTATTTTCCTAAGGTGGAAATATAGGTTATCAATTTTATATCTTTCTTCTTTTCTAATATATGCATTTAATGCGATACATTTCCCTCTTAAGCATTGCTTTTGGTGCATCCCACACACTTGAAAAGTTGTATTTTTTTAAAGATTATATTTATTATTTTCAGAGAGAGAGGAAGGGAGAGAGGCAGAGAGGGAGATAGACACCAATGTATGGTTGCCTTTCACTTGCCTCCAGCTGGGGACCTGGCTGGGGACCTGGCTGGAGACCTGGCTTGCAACCTGGTTATGTGCCCTGGCTGGGGAATCGAACCAGTATCCTTTGGGTTTGCAGGCCAGTGCCTATCCACTGAGCCACCAGCCAGGGCTGTATTTTTACTTTCACTTAGCTCAAAATATTTTTTAAATTTATTTTAAGGTTTCTTCTTTGACCCATGGGCTATTTAGAAATGTATTCCCAAATATTTATGGATTTTCTAGCTAGCTACTTTTCTGTTACCGATTTCTAGTTTAATTCCACTGTTGTCTAAGAGTATACTTTGTAAGATTTTGATTCTTTTAAACTTGTCAAGGTGTGATTTACAGCCAGAATATGATCTACTTAGTGAGTGTTCCATTTAAGCTTGAGAAGAACATGTACAAGATCTGTCCAGAAAGTATCGAGCCAATGTCAATGTAATTAAAACAGTACATGGCTTGATACTTTGGGGACAGACCTTGTATCGCGCTACTACTGAATAAATCACTTTGAATTTTTAAAGAAGCAAATGAGCATTAATTAGAAGACTATTGTATTAAAAATACTATTTATATTTATCCTAAACCTCCTAGACACTAGGAATATGAGTAAAGGCAGAGAAATGGGTAGGACAGTTCTAAATGCGAATGTATTATTCATTCTTCCAGGAGATGGCTAAAGACATACATACATTTTCAGAAACATTCACAAGTGAATTCATCTATGTCATGCTTGAAATGATTTGTACACCATAAAATTGTCCTTGCGTTTTGAGGCTAATGAGAAACTAAGCAGGTAGGTAATACATATTTAATTTCATCTGCAGAAAATAAGTATAATGCAATTTTCCCATAATTATGATTACAATGAGAAAGATTAAAGCTTTACGCCAGTTTTTTAAAAAGAGGTAAGAAAAGGCAATGTTTGCCAAACGCAAAAAGGAAGACATTTAATTTTTAGTCTCCTAAGAGATTATTAAAAATTCTATTAAAAAAAAAAACTTCTAAGGGTATTTGAAATTCTTCTTATATGATACCAATTTCTAACTTTAACATAACTGAAGAGAATAAAATGAGAGCCCAGGAGAGTAAAAGCACATGCCACTGACTACTGTGGTCTATAGCAGTCTCCCTGAACATTACAGTCAATAAGCCTCCAATGAGAATGTTTTCATTTTCCAGACACTCTCTTGATGACAAAGTTGTTTTTACATAATCTAGCAACACCTACTCAGGAGAATCTACAACAACCAAATACATAAAAGGTAAAGAATAACCTGAAAAACTCAACTAATTAAACTTTAAACAATGTAACAAAATTCAATCATTGATTCAACTGTATTCCAACAAGACCTCACCCAAGCCATTCCACAAGTTATACTTTTGGTTTCTAAAACTCACCATGTTAGAAGTTGTTGAAACTCCCATTACAGCCATTCTAAATTAATAATGTTCCCTGAAATCTCTTTCTTATGTCTTTTCTTAATTCCCCTTATTATAATTTAAGTAACTATCATTTTAACTTTTTATTTCATTCAAAATATATAATTAAACAAAACTGATTTGGCAAAAAATTACTATGAATATAAAGCAAAACAAGAATCTCATAGTACAATTTTGTTTTCAAGTTCAACCAATGGGTTTAACTAAAATAATAATAATATATTTAAATGACAGCCTAATTCTTAAGCGCAGTAATTACTTCAAAAATTACCTTTTGTTGAATCATCCTCTATTGGCTGTTTGAACAACGTGATATCCTTGAAAGTGCATAGGAACAAAACCACCTTTTCATGTTCATTTCTTATTGGTGCAATTTGCATATAAAACCAAACAGGAGTTCCTGGAAGAGAAACAAAAAACAACAGAGTGTGACAACACCACAGCAATGGCTTGGTCTCCTGCCTTCTCTCTCCCTTCAGTTGACAACTGCGATGCCAGGAACTAGTACCAAAACAATAGTATTTTAATTGTTAAAAAGGATCCAAAAACTTTAATGTTGCATCAACTATCAGTTGCTCAAAAATAATAAACATTATTTTTCAATCCACATTAGCAAAATCTGAAAGTAAAACAAAGGGTGTCTTTTCACAATGCAGGAGCACCAAGGCAGCCTCCGCAACTCAAGTAACACCAGTGTCTCCTTTAGGCCTGGCTCCCTGCACAACGGCTCTCTCCCCAACTTCCTTTTGATAGTCTCACCCAGTGTGACCACTCCTATGGCTTCTCTTGTCACCAAGAGAAGTGTTTCCAACTGACTTCAACCATAATATCTGCTGCTCTGGTAGGTGTTCCCCTGGGAGAACATCTGAAATGCTCAGACAGACCTATCAGTTAGCTCTGTGATTTTAACTGCAGCCCCACACCAGAGACACTTGAAGCTTGATGCACACAGAGCTCTCTCCACCTGAAGCCTTTAAAACAATGTTAAAGAAACACTGTCCCCAGCCCTTGAGAATCTCAGGTGTCTTTATGAGCCACTGCTTCCTACCTCCCCACTCAAAGCAGAAGGCTGGACTATGTCACCAGTTTCCCCAGTGTCCTCTACAGACTCCAAAGGACAGCTTCAAAGCATTCAAAGCTTAGGTTCTAAACAAATCAGGAGCTAGCACTATGTCAAATAAATATCTGAAGACAAGAGACATGCCTTCAAAGGAGTAATTATCCATTAAATGATAAAACACTGAAAGAATGCTCCATCAGAATCAAAAAAGACATATTTCCTGTCACATTCACTCTAAGCCACAGTGCAAGAAAACCACTCCAAATATTCTATCTCAAAGACGTAAAGTCCCTTGTCAGGCTTGGGTCCTGGGGAGTGAAGTGCACAGCTATAAATAGTCTCTAGGTGAGCCTTGATAGCCTGTTAGTGACTACCAAAGAAAACTAAACAGGAAGCACCTCCATACCTGTGTCCAAAAAAGGTTACATAATAATGTCACCATAAGAGAGAACTTGCCATTTAGATAAAATGAGGTGACTTATCTAGTGGATTTAAGAAATCAGAGAATTAGCAAAAATTTCTATGGGAATATTCAGTTTTTATTTGCTTTTTCCTTTTTTTAAGATCTTATTTCTTTATTTTTAAAGAAAGGGGAAAAGGCAGGGAGAGGAACATCAACATGGGAAACATTGATCAGTTGCCCCTTGCACGTCCCCAACAAGGGACCTGTCCTGAACCCAGGCATGTGCCCTGATCTGGAATCAAACTGGTAACCTGTCAGTTTGTGGAAAGGTGCCCAACCAACTAAGTCACCCCAGTAAGAACAAGAATAATCAGTTTTGACAACCAGGTTCTTTGTAACCCCAAGAGGCCTAGGGAAGGACATGGTCCTTTTCAAAATGATTACAGGATGACAAAGGACCTCAGAAACAATGATACCAGCAAAGCTTTTTCTTTGTTTCTACTTCTTATTTTATACAGTGAGTCCAGGAACCATGAGGGATGTGCACAGTTTTACAAACCACCAGACCTAGACACCAGAGATGCATGGCCTATGTCTGTTCCAACATAGTAAGTTTGAGGCCACAGTGTCATAATGAAGGGAAAAGGGCATTAAACATAAATTGTTTCCCAAGGTCTGTTAGAAATCTGAGCAGAAAGAGAAGATGTTACAGCCCATATCTTTCTATGAAGACAGCAACATTTACAGTTATGGCATAGAGTCAGGACTTTTTTTTATTATTATTGCTTTCAGATATCACAGTGGACTTTCTTCAAGTTGAAGTCCAGGGTCATACTTCCCCAAGTAGGATGAATGCTTGTGGAATGGCCGGTGAAATATCCATATTCTGAATGTGGGGTTCAGGGGGATGGGATGAAATGTCAAGGAGGGTTATGCAGAATGGCTTGTAGCTGCTGGAAATTCAAGGCAGTGCCCAGGCATTATCTAGAGTGGACCCAGTCAGCACAGCTCTGCCCTCTGTGCAGACACAAAGAGCCATTTTTAATCATCATCTCAGAGCCACTGTTTCTTTGCCAACAGCAGCAACAGCCCCCTGCTAACTGGAGCAATAGGCCTGAAGAATAGAGGTTGTAAACCGAAATGTTCAGTCCTAACACCTGTTAAATAGGATACTTCAATCTCCCCACTGGCAAAATGGTATTTAACCTCATTACTTAATGGAAGTACTGGGAGGAGGTAGCATTTAGGCATTTACAAAACAACTATCTACCGACAAATAAATTTCTCTATTAACATTTTAAAAAGTGTAAGAGTACACTCTTTTCAGCTGATGTTGAAAAGCCTTTGGCTAACTATTTAGACTTTTTTTAGCTGCTTTTAAGTATAGTAGAACTCATTATCCTACATGGGTAATATCTTTCCTTCATATTAAAGGAAAAAAACTCAATGTAGATACTACACAGAAAGGAGAGAGTAGTTTCAATCTTTGGTACTATGGGCTCTATCTTTTACTAGCACTAAGCAGACATCTAAACATATATACATACTTATCTGAAAAGAACCAGGCAGGCCTGTACAAAGGTCAGATAATTATTTTAAGCCATGAAAATAAAGGTGACAATTTAAACCACCTCAAAAGTAGACTTTTTGAGAAGGTATAAAATTCAAGTCATTGCTAACATGATTTAAAGGAGATAAGCAAACAGAATTTCCACAGAAGTATTTTTTGAGAAACCCAGAAACTAGGAACTGGCTTTGATACCTTAAAATCAGGCAAAGATTTGTTGATTCTGCTTAAATGTCAGAGTGAAATGACCTTAATAATATGGAATGTTCTTAAATTATTTGCTAAACTTACAAAATATATCTAAGGTACAGAAGGGGACAGAGGAGAGTAAAAAGGGGATGAATGTAATACAACAGCAATAAAATTCAATTTAAAAAAAGAAAAGAAATATATCTAAGTCATTTAAAGGATATCAATAGTATATGAAAACATGGGTGATATTGGCATAAGAATCTACTATGAATTATATATTTGGACCTGGTGAAAAAACAAAGAACAAAAACAACACATACAGCCTGACTTCTCTCTCACAGAGGATAGAGATGATCATTCAAGATGGATTGTTTTCTAGGTGACAAACCAACAGACATTTTCAAAGAGAAATACCTTTCAGCCTTGATTCTATTAATAAAATGAAAGATAAGATGTCAGGACATTTCTTAGGTAAAACCACTACAGGCTACCATTCCCATTGCTAAGTCCACTGCTGTGAAGCAATAGCCATGGTTGCTGTCATCTCTATGATGGCCTATTCATTCAAAAAGATAAACGTAAATTCAACTTCAAATATTCCAAGAACAAATGTTTGAGGTCAAATGGAAACAATAATTTATATCCCACAAGACTCAACACTCACTGAACATGGAGCAAGTACTTCCTGCTGAAATCAGAATGTGTCCCAAACTGCACCAATTTCCACTAAAGGTGATAATGGGCTTTGCAATCATATACCATCAACACTAAATAAATTGATCCAGCTTATGAAGTGATTGTTTATTTAAAAAAAATAAAAACCTCAAAGACTGTAGGTTCTATTACTTTGGGGTGAAATGGTACATTTACACAATGAAATACTACTTAGCTGTAAAAAAAAGAAGGACGTTTTACCATTTGCAGCAGCAAGGGTGGACCTGGAAAACATCATGTTACGTGAAACAGCCAGTCCGAAAAATACAAGTATCATATGATTTCATTCATAGGTGGAATCTAATGAACAAACTGAACTAACAAGAAAAGCAAAGACAGATTCATAGGGAACAAACTGACAGCTCTGGGGAATGGGGATGGAGGGACTGAGCAAGAAAGGAAAAGGACTCAGGCATAGGCAACACTGTGGTGATTACAGGAGGGACAGGGTAATGGGGAGAGGTTAAAGAGGGTGAAAAATGGTAATGAAAAAAAAAACAATAAAAAATAAATGTTATTTATTTATTTTAATTTACTATTTTCAGAGAGAGGGGAAGGGAGAGGGAGACATCAACGTACAGTTGCCTTTTGCCTGCCTCTAGCTCTGACCTGGCTGGAGACCTGGCTTGCAACCTGGTTATGTGCCCTGGCTGGGAATTGAACCAACGACCTTTGGGTTCTCAGGCCGTCACCTTATCCCCTGTGCCACCAGCCAAGGCCAAAAATAAACTTTTTTAATTCAAAAAAAAAAAAAAAGAGTCCATTTGAAAAAGCAGCAAAAATAAATAAAAACAAACAACAAACAGAAAGAAAATCAAGTAACTATTCAAAGAAAATGAATTAGAAAGAGTCTTGGCTGAGTATACTAGTTGGTGTTTGTTTGGTTGGGTTCTTCCTCCACACTCTGGTGGTGAATTCATACCATGAGGTCTTATGTTATGACACAATAAATAACTGACCACTCACAAATCTTATCCCACAGAACAGTTCATAACAATCCATGTAAATTTACCAGATGTGAACAGCCCGTTCTAAAAGTAATGACTACTTCTGCTACTTACACACAAAAGAGCCTGAGTCCAGCCAAAGGCTATATTAGTAAAGCTTCACCTCAGGTAGATACCCTAGATTCACATCTCATCCATGTATGATGCATAAAAAGACAACCACTTATCCAGTGATATTAACCACCTTTTACCTTAACCCTAAGAAATAAAATTCTCTCATTTTTAGTTGCTGTCACACAATGATAAAATTGTTACCTTATTAATTGCAAAACATTTTGCCACCTGACACATACACATACACACACACAAAAATCACATCTAAAATGCACCATGCTTTTCTTCCATTCCGCAACAGGTGTCTTTTCATTGCCAGAATCATTTGTTAATTTTGCTGTCTAATTGTACTTGCATCCTCTGTCTCTGCCAAGAGAAGAAACCAAGTTTATATTCTCTCTACACTATGACTCAACTCCTACATACCAAAACATAACATTAATAAAGAGCTGGCACATCTTATCAATAATTTAGATACCTACTGTTTTTCTTGTACAGAAGAACTTCAAAGCAGTTTGACTCGTAGTTGTCAAAAGTTTGCCTGACTTTCTCAATGGTCTTCTTGTCAGTCAATTCCCCATACATAAAACTGCAGGAAAAAACAATCCATTTCAGTTGTGTAGCTTTTTAAATGATACATAAAGTTATATAGTTGTCTTCGTTGATTAAGTAATCAAATTTAGTTACAAAATATCTTCTTGCTCCCAAAGAATGAACTACAATATTTAAACCATATTTTGATCATGATTGTTAAACTTCTTGCTAAAAGCTAGCATTAAAAATTACTTCAAACTTACAGAAAAAGAGCAAGAAGCAGCCCTCCCTTTACACAGGTCATGTATGCACAGATTTCAATTACTATGGTACAGTTAAATAACACCAGCTTCCCAACAGCACCATGCAAATTTCAGTTACCACAGAATAGTAACTTTGAATAATTGCACAAAGTTCAAACTTTGCCATTAACTCTTCAGTCCACAAATTGTAGGTAAATAACAGGTAACACACATCACAAGCAGAGGCCATTCGCCTCCCTTCTTCAAAGTCAGTCAGTATTGGTCACTGTGCATCCATTACTCAACTCACACACAGAGGCAGAGCATGTATCTATGTCGCCTCCTGGTTTCCTAATGATAAATCCACTTGACATCTTTAAAAAATGGAAGTCAAAAGCAGGAAGTAGCCATCAAAGATTTAAGTCCACCAAAAACAAATGAAAATCATCATGCTGAAAGTGAACTGATTTGAACAGAAATGAAGTTATAGAAGAACTAGATGAACGTGGGAGTGTTGTTATGACTGCCATTGAGAAACTCTGTGACTGCAACCAGAGAAACTGAGGGAAGGTTAACTCCCTGATTTGTCCTTAAAGTACCAGAAGTGCAAACTGTTTTAATTATATTGATATTGGCTTGATACTTTCAGGATAGACCTCATATATCAAGGAAGTGACAGACAAAAGGACCAAGTTCCCAGACAAAGTGATACAAATTTCTTTTTAAAACTTCACATTAAAGGATCCCTAGGAGACAGTTCACAATATTGACCATGGGAGAATAAAAGAGTTAAAGTTGATACAAACTTATAAAGCAATATGACCATTTGCAAAGAGATGGGAAAAATTATCTTTATATCCTAAGTTAAACTACAAGAAAGCAAGAAATGATCAAATGACTCATGATAGCTTTTTGCAAAGAAATGAAACACTTTAGTTCTCAATGTTTCTAATTTTCTGAATCATAGTATACTAAATATTAGTTTTACAAATATTTTTTTTTATTTCCATATATGTATAACCAACAGTAACAGAGTTTTTAATGTTTTGACATTGTTAAAGATCACAGAACAATTATAATTTTTTCCATTGAGTAGGAAGATAGTATTACATGGTTTTAGTTTGCATGATCTTTCTTATATTCCTTTATATAACAAAATATGAAGACTTCATATTACATAAATAATGCATTGGCATTTTCATCATTTATGAGGGTTTTTTAAAGATACATACAAGTATGGCAAATTGCAGGAGACATACACTATTACCACAAATAAAGAAACATGTAAAACACAGATTAAAGGGTAAGCTTCTACATCCCACAAGAATTTCCTAATGTTTAAACTATTTTTCTAAAACAAATTCATCAAAAGTCTGATAATCTACCAAACAGAACTCAGTCAAGGACTACAAGCCTCTAAAACTATTATTGACACTTTCACAATCATCCGTTGTTCATCTGATTTTAAATATGTAGTTCTACTAGTTAGTATAATTGTCTAAATCATTTCCTCCAACCAGGAAGAAATCTGTTACACTCACTACTCCTAATACCTTGAATATGTTTTTGAAGATTTAAGTATATCCTCACTATTGCTTTTGTTCCAGTTTTCAATGAGTTAGCATGTCGGCCAGAGGCAAATACAAGTGGGGCCTGAAACTTATACAATTTTAGGGGCCTTCTTTAAAGAAAAGAATACAAAATAATATAACAAAATTACACACAGAACCTTGAAAGACATCCACCCAATTGAGGGGCCCTTGAAAGTTAAGATGTTAAGATGTTAAGTTAAGAAAGTTAAGATTATCCTCATGGAAAAATTGCCTCTGAATCTATCAATCTAGGAAGTTTACAACTTGAAAAGCATTTGTTGGCAACATCCATCAAAGACCATCAGGATTCACGAGCAATGCCCTATCACTAGAAATTAGAGTAAGTCAGACCAATCTTATGGTAACATGAACCTAAACAACTAGAACTCTGAAAACTAAGAAATGAAAAGAAGTAGATGAGGCAGACCACAGATTGCCCTAGCCATGTGCATTCTGCATTTTCAATTATAATATTTCTACTTTTTTAATTAAAAAGATGTTTATGGTTGCTATGAGTAAAATAAATGGGAATCTCGGAATAAAATAACAGACTAACTCCCGATCTTACAGCTGTGTAGTGGTGGTAATTAGGGAGTGGAGGCACTGAACAAAAAGGGACATGGACAACAGTGTGGTGACTGAGCAGGGAAAGGAATAAAAGGGGACTAAATGGTAATGGAAAAGGACATAATAAAGAAAAGTCATTGTTTCTATCTAAAGTCAGGATTTCAGTTCATGGGAATTTTATGAAAATCTCTTGAAGGTATTAAAATTAAATTAGAATATCTCAGTTAAAAAAAGCACATCAGAGGTCGCTGGTTTGATTCCCAGTCAGGGCACATAACCAGGTTGCAAGACAGGTCTCCAGACAGGTCCGTAGCTGGAGGCAGGTGAAGGGCAACCATACACTGATGTCTCTCTTCCTCTGCCTGTCTCCCTCCCCGTCTCTCTAGAAATAATAAATAAAATCTTGAAAAAAAAAAAGCACAATTTTCCCCCTTCCAAAAATAAAAATTAGTTTAATACAGTTAATCATATTCTTTATAGACAGGAGAACTCTTTAACCAGCCTGTTTTTTTAACCTGTTTTTGAAATGATGATAATGATTAATTGACTGTATTTTTCATCTAAAATCTCTAATAAAAAAATATTAAAAATAAAACAAAAAGACAAGGGTAATTAAGCTAACTAAATGTTTGTGGTCCAAAGAGAAAGAAAAAACATTTTTACTTCTATTACTAAATGTCAAGCTTCTATAGTTCAATAAAGTAAAACACAATATTCACAACTGCCAAAAAAAGTAAAAAAAAAAAAAATCTATAATGTAACAAGTAACAAGGATAGTAATTGTGAAAAATAAACTCTAATAGGATTGAAAATTAATTCACAATTTAAAAAAAATAAATAAAAGAGCCTTGGCTGGTGGCTCAGCAGGTAAGGCTCCGGCCTGAGAACCCAAAGGTCACTGGTTCAATTCCCCAGTCAGGGCACATAACCAGGTTGCAGAAAAGATCTCCAGCCAGGTCCTTAGCTGGAGGCAGGTGAAAGGCAACCATACATTGATGCTTCTCTCCCTTTCTTCCTCCCTCCCTGCTCTTCTCTCTGAAAATAATGAATAAAAATATTTAAAGACACTGGGCCCTGGCTGGTGGCCCAGTGGATAGGCACCAGCCTATGAACCTTAAGGTTTGTTTGATTCGCCAGTCAGGGCACATAACCAGGTTGCAAGCCAGGTCTCCAGCCAGGTGAGGCAGGTGAAAGGTAACCATACATCTACATCTCTCTCTCTGCCTCTCTCCCTTTCCCTTTTTCTAAGAATAGTAAATAAAATATTTTAAAAATAATAATGAACAAATAAATAAAAATTTTAAAAAGAGACTGTTTTGAAAACTGATGTAATAATACCACTTAAGAAGACATATAGTACAAGTTAAACTTCTGGAGAGAAGATGAAAACCAGCAATTTCTCAAATAAACTATAAAAATTCTATTTTAGCCCTCCCAATGCTAGAATCTCCTATCCCAAGAATATAAGAGCATTTTTAAGAAAAAAGTCCCAGACTACTACAATCTGAATACATTTTTCAAAATAGTTTTTTATTTCTTACATTGTTTCACCAATATTATAAATGACCTCTACAACTGCACTGTTTACTTTATTGGAAGGAAAAATTCCATGCACAGAAGCAATCTATCTCTGCTGCAACACTGAGCAGTCACAACAGAACAGAATCACTGCACCTGGAGGACTGCAATTCACAGGCAAATGGTACAGCCTCTCTAACTCTTAGCTTCCTCATGGGTAGAACGATGATAATGTTAACATAACCCAGAGCGTGAGAATTGAAAAGACAATGCACGTGATGGGGGTTGGGCCATGCTTGCTGATGGGCAGGATCACTGAGCCTTCATGGGCACATTATTTTGTGTGTCATTGCTAGCCAATGAGGCTGAAGCAGAAACTCACCCCAGGCCTCCTTTCTGTACTATCTGGACACTTTTCTCGCCACACAATTAAGTGATGGTAAGATCTGGTCTTGAGAGTAAGGAAGAAAGTTTCTTCACACCTGGGCTAAGCCACATCCCGCTTGCCTAAATAGTTGGCATTGTATCTTTCATGCATTGCCTGCCCTAGGAAATTCTGGGGACAGGTGACTTTGGTTTATAGTAGTAATTACTACTTATTTTTGGATCCCTTCTTCTGCCATCAAAATCTCACAAACAGGCCTCTTTATGATACCTCACAATAAGGATGGCTATGTTGATAAGACTTTCAAGGGACAAAGGAACCTTATAAACTTGAAAAAAAAAAATGTGCAACCTGATCATGAGTTTCACTAGCTACCTCAATCTGCTAAACAATGTTCCTGAACCAAAACACCTAATTCGGTCAGAATAATATTATTTTCAGACCAGCAAATGCTTCAGCACAGAGACCACACAGACCAACTTCACATGCAGTTAAGTTGGTAAATGTGGTCCTCAACTCAGAACCAGCCACCACTGTAAAACCATCAAAAAAGCTAATGGGGCCCCTCGCTGGTGGCTCAGTGGAAAGACGCCAGCCTGCGAACCCAAAGGTCGCTGGTTCAATTCCCCAGTCAGGGCATATAACCAGGTTGCAAGCCGGGTTTCCAGCCAGGTCTGTAGCTGGAGGCAGGTGAAAGGCAACCATACATTGATGTTCCTCTCCCTCTCTGCCTCCCTTCCTTCCCTCTCTCTAAAAATAATGAATAAAATTTAAAAAAAGAAAGAAAAGAAAAGAAAAGCTAATGGGAGGATGGGCTGAGATCTATCATACAAGGATCAGTAAGAATAAAAGGAGAATTTAGAAATAAATAAGAGCACAGCTTTCAAAATCTGAAAGAGGTAGGTTTGGAATAATTCAAAGCATTACTTTATATAGTAGAATGTAATGTAACCAAAAGATTTCACAACCCATTAACTTATGTCGACTTAAAAAGATTCAGATCGAGTCATAAGAAATAGACACAGACATGTAATTAAGGGAATCTAGACAGCCCTGGACATGTCTAGCCTTTGGAGTGAGAGCATCACTGAGACACCTCTGCTCTCCAATATGGTCCTTGGGGCAGCAGAGCTCCCAGCCTAAGGGAACCAGACTAACTGATACCCATCATGTATAATGTGCTTTTGCTGGCTGAGATAATCTTGTGTTAATAAAACTACTGATGAAATACATCCAATAAAGCACCTCTAATATCTCTGCTTCATTCTCTAATTTGATAGCTTGGGCAAATAATTATTACTGGGCCCCTAAAGAGAAAAAATTATTTTGAAAGCATCTATTTACTTTGGTCCTCCCTACATACATGATTGCTCTATCCTAAAAAAACAAAATGCAGTACGGGCTTTTAAAGTTTCAGGTTAATAAATGATTAAAATGCTTGCTAACAGGATGTCTATCTAACCTACGATAGTATGTCCTAAACGTCAGGGTCATGAGACAAGAGCATACGCTTTTAAATGTCATTCCCCTAAAACCTACAATCTCCATGACAAATGCAATTTGTTTTACGTCCTTCGATAAACAGCCAAACAATTCAAAGGCATGGAACACAATTATTAGACAATAAAATGGGCTAGAGAATATGCTTTTAATATCAGTTAAAATAAGAATGAAAGGGGATGGATGTAATACAACAATAAAATTTAAAAAATAAAAGAATGAGACAGTACATAGAACACATCAGATTTATTAAAACAGAAATCTAGATACTACTATGAAGTTCACAGAGGTAGGGAAACTGGACCCCTCACTCATGGCTGGTGAGAGTACAAAGAGAAGGCCACCTGACAGCAATCTGAGAGCAGTTAATTTACAAATTCTGTGTATGTTTTACTACCTAGCAATCCTATTTCTGGACATCAACAGACACCTTCTCAAACAGGACCACAAGAAGATGTGTATGAGGATGTGTATCTCCAAGCTGTCTGGGGTAGCAAAATGTCAGAACTTGAAGTTCATGACTAATAAAATAGATAAAATGAAGGCTGTGAAGACACTAGGACAGTATACAACAGACATAATAAAATACATCATCATATAGCAGCATAAAACATGTCAAAAAAACCTGTTGAATGAAAAAATAAGAAACTATAAACTATGGTTGAATTCCACAGGTCTTAAAAGCTAACACAAAACATCACTGAAGCATACACATATTTAATCAACAAATAGAAAATAGGTTAGAAAGACATAAAAAACACACTATAATGAAAAACTATAGAAGATGGGGGATGTAATAAAAAGGAAAAGAAATCAAACAACTTCCCAGAAAGAGGACAGTAATAATACTGGGACAAATTGAAGAGTATGAGTAATTAGATTTTGTGCACCTGGTCTAATGGGGGAAGGGTTGGAAAGGACAAGAAAGGGAAAAAAAAATAAGAAAACTAAATAAATTTTAGTCTCTTGGTATTGAAATTTTACAAATTATTATTTTTTATTTTTTCATGAAACAATTTATAGTTGAACAGTTAAAAATAAAACAGGGAATCTTGACCTAGCTACTACTTTAACCCTATTGACTTTAATTCATCTAATGCAAATTACATATAAAGATGATTCTTTTTTTCAGCATATAAAGTGTCATGTTCTTTCCCACAAAAACTAATTGAGACTGATTTGTAGTTTCTTATTCTTATATCAAATCTTACTCTAAAATTTATCATTATTAATAATGATGATGAATAAAATTATTTGAATTATTTACAAAGCTAACCTCAGTGTCAAATGACTTATCCCTATATTCAATTGGAACTTTGAATTCCAAAACTAGTGATTCTAAACTAGATTATAACTTTTAGCTATTAACACTGCAGTTCTAAATATGTACATAATTTTCTTCTTTCCTCTTTCTGTCTCCTTCTGTCTTGTAGTCAAAGGCTCTTCTAGATTTATGTAGGGAGTAAAGGCACTTTATGCACAAAAATAAGAATTAGGCTACAGATAGCATTTATAAACTGGTTTTCATGTTTGGTTGGCTAGTTGTTCATTTTTTTACTTAATAAGGTGTTGTTAGCTTCTTCCAGTGTCATTATGCTTCCAACATATGATTTAAAAAGTTGGGGCTCTGCCATGATATTTTTTAAAGAAATCACAAATGTACATTTTGATTATTTTTAGATCTATCTTCTTCTAAAAAGTGTTGCCATAAACACAAAATGGGTAGACTTTGATTTTAAAAAGTGATGAGGAATCGTAAAAGAGAAGTGTGTTAAAAACAAATACACCACCAAGAAAAACCAGCAGAGCTCAGACATCATTTGCTCACATGTTGGATGTTAGTCTTCGTTTCTCTGAGAGGACATTAAACTTACTGCACTTTTTAGACTACCTGAACATACTAGGTGTTTAGTGCAATCAAATGATAATTGTTTACATTAAGAATATCATCATTTTGAAAATAGTCTCTAAAAACAGTTAAGAGAGGTTAGGGGGAGACGTCTTCCCACTGAGGAAAATCAGAAAGCATAACATAATCCAAAGTCCTCTGCCCTCTCACCCACTTTAAATACCAGAACATTTGGGATGAAATACAATAAATAAAAAGCATGTGACATCTAGGTTAAGGTTTATTGCAAAACAAGCCACTCTAATTCACCAAATGCTGACACAAAACGCTGAGCTGTGTCCTGTAGTGCACACAAAAGTGAACAAGATGGAATCCTTACTTTCAAGGCATTTATAATCTAGCACTGGGGTAGGTGGAAAAAAGCAACTCTGTTGGGAAACAGAATATACCAACACAATATGCCAGCATTTTTAAATGAATCTTCTGTAGGAATAAGTGCACCTGCGAAGAAAGCAGGCTGGGGCCATGGAGGGGGCAGGGGCTCAGATACATGGGAAGCAAGAGGAAAGGGCAACAGCACTTCACAACAGATCCAGGTATGACAACATAAGCAACAGCAATTAAGAACTTCAGGGGGAGAAAGCTAGTTAGTTTAAGACCAGATGGTGATGCCACTGACGATCTATGAGGAGTCAGGGAGGGAAACCCTATCTTGCTGAGAGCATTGTAAATACCTTCAGAAGAAAGACAGCACCTGAAACAGGCGGCATGATGGTGGGATGTCCAAAGTCCAAGAAGGGGAAATGAATGTGGGAGGACCTACATTCCCTAGAACTCTCCGCAGAGCCTGTCCCACAAGTCAGAGCTACCATAAAACGAACCTTTTCCTAACCTAAGCTCTCCTGAGATGTAAGGGCGCAAGATGCTCAACGTGAACCTTAACCTCCCAGAACTCAGGACACACACCTTAACAACAGTGCTGGCCTAAGAGCTGATATCGACCCAACACGTGAAAAGGCACAAAGGCATCAGTGCTGCCAAAGAAAGTTTCTCAGTGAGGGACCCAGAACAGTTTATCATCAGTCTGTTTACTAATTTTGAGAGTGAAGGCTCGATGTGAGAATGATTTAGTAGAGAAAAATGAGGATTGCTTGGGAAAGATTAAATAAAAGAAGATTTTTAAAGATTATTTCTCAAATTGGACTAAGCATCAGAACCATCTGAGCTGACAGTTAAAAATACACATCCCTGTGTACCCCTCCCCCACCCACCTTGGGTGATTCTGATTCAATAGGTTTGAGGTGAGGTATGAGACTCTAGGTTTTGCAAAGCCTCTCTAAGGGATTCCTGTGTAGTCAGATTTAGACTCATGGTATAATATGCAATCCCTACCCTCCACGAAGGTGCAGAATATTCAGGGCTCCCTGTACATACTTGTATATGCATAAAATGTTTCTCAACATAAACAGGTAGGAAAAAGATAAATATTGTGTTTCCCTGGACAAGCCCCTTAACATAAACTCCAACTCAGTTTTCTCTGGGAAAAAAAAAAAAAAGATTTAGAATTGAAAATAATTCAGATCCCTTGTAGTTCTAAAATAACATGATTTTGGTTCTTAGTTAAGTGAGATCTTTAAAGAAAAAATTAGTTCAAGGATGAAACATCCCATCTGGGCTTTCTGAAATATTGTAAAAAGTTTTCACTCCTAAATTGGTTCCTTATGTAGAATTTCTTTTTTTATGATCTTTTTGTAATATTCTCTTTAAGCTCACAGATATGGCATATTTTTCAAGAATTCATAGTAATACCAGAATCTATCTTACATAAGTCAGGCAAAATAGCAATGGTACAATGTACCAACATTACAAAGTACATTGATTTACACAGGATGTAAGAATTTTATCTCTCTGTTATTTAAATGTTCATGAACCATGTCCTGATGGGTTAAGGGTTGTTTCCCCTACTTGGCTCAAGACATCTCTAGCAACCACCAGTGCTTCCTGGAGGCAGGATGCTCTTTTGACCACTCAACACCTAGGACAGCTCCTGGCTCACAAAGGGTTAGCAAAGAAATATTTATTGAATAAAGTCATAAGTTCACAGGTATGCAAAAATCCTTCTCTTTGCAAAAGTTTTCACCAACAGCTCTTAAGCTGCGTATTTCTATTGACAATTTTGTCTCCTTAATAATTTAATATAATTTTTATATGCGAGTAAATAGGTTTTAATACCAATTTCCAATGTGTGTGGGGTAGAAATGGGAGGGTCTCCACACCAACAACAAGCAATTCTTGGGACACCAACTGGGGGTCCTATGATTCAACTCCATTCATTATGACACTACCTACCCTGAGATAGCAGCAGATTCCACAGGTTAAGGGTTTGGTCTTAAAAGACACTCCCCCCTCTTCAACCAGTCACAAGCTCTGGTTGTTACCTGTACTTCTGAGGTTCCCACAACTCTTCATTGGATTTGATTAATTTGCTAGAGCAACACACAGAGCTCGGAGAAACACTTAACTTTCACGCTAGTGGTTTATTTTAAAAAGATATATATAACTCAGGAACAGCCAGATGGGAGAGATGCATGAGGCAGGGTGTGAGGGAAGGTTGAGGAGTACACCACTCTCCCAGCACCTCCTTGTGTTCACCAACAGGAAGCTCTGTGAACTTCGTCCTTTTGAGTGTTTATGGAGGCCTCATTGCATATTCTCAACTGATTAGGTCATTGGCCATTGGCATTTGAGTCAACCTCGACCTCCTCTCTCAGATGATAGGGGTAGGAGGCACTATAAATTTCACTCCTGTAATCAAGTTGTTGGTTCCCCCAGCACCCAGGCCCCATCCTCAAGTTATCTAAGGACTTTCCAATAGTCCCCTCCTTAACATAACAAAACAGCTCTTAATTGGAAGCCTTTCAGGAACTCTGTGCTAGGAGCTGGTTTGAATACCAAATGTGTTTTTGTTTTACATCACTATATCACTGTGGGTCTAAGTCAGTTTAAGCCTTTTAACCACATTCAGCATTAAACTTCAGAAAAGGTTCCTAAGCTCTTCTATTACCTACCTGCAAGTGCTGCTTTTCTGCATGACGTCAGCTCGATGATACCCAGAGAGTTTGCAAAAACCGTCATTACTATAAACTACAGGCCAATCTACAATCTGGGCATTTCCCAGTAAGAAACTCGATTCTAAAGAAGAAAGAAAGAAAAGGAAGTTTTTAGCTTCATTTAGCAGTGTACTTTCAAGTAATAAAAAAAATTCATAAAGATAGACAAATGCAACTACGGTATGCTATGGTACAAATAATGAAACATATTCTTGAAACGGACATCATAATGAGTTAGCATGATCATCAAATGAGATTTGCATTAAGTACTAGATTTGCATACAAACTAAAAATTCCATTGAAGAGAATACCTCTTTCCATTCATGTATACTCTAAGCTATGAAAACAAAGTATGGTTAATATTAAATATATTTTAATTACTATAATTATACCTAAAAATAGATTAATTTATTAGGATTAGGGCTAGTCATTTCTCTACAAAATAAGAGTATTAGAATTGATAGCAGAAGTAAACTTGAATGACTTCTCCAAAAATTCTATTACTATAATTTTGGACATGATGGAACAAATTTGACTGATCTTAAGAAATCCAATTAAAAATAACATTGTAGAGATCCTTTGTAAAATAAAATTATTCAAAGATATTATTTTCAACTACATGCTACAACAAAATTTGAAAACTATCTTTAGTCTATATAGAGAAACATTTCTGGTCTATTTTACATGAAGAAGAAATTTTGTTTCACATATAAAAATTAATACAAAGAAAATATCTTCTGGTAACAACCTTGACTGAACATCCAATAGTCTTAGGCAATAACTTTAGCTAGCAATATTTAAACAATATGATAAATATATTAACATTAAAATGAATACTACACATCAAAATACTCAAAATATCTACCTAAAATAACATCCTGTGAAGTCATATTCAGAGTAGCGTACTAAAAAGATAAAATAACTTATAAGTAGAAAATTTTAAGCATAAATCCTGACTTACAGTTGGTCTTCATAAAAATCACAATGCAATTCAACATTTACTAAGTAGCTGCTAAGTTCAGGTCAGAAAAATGGGCTAAAGATCAATACAACATACTCTTTACTCTAAAAAAACTTACATATTAAGAAAAACAAGTATATAACAACCACGTACAGTTTAGCTGAATAGATGTTAAGTTAAATCAAGAAGCACAGTACAAAAAGGGAGGGGGGAATCTGTATCAAGGCACTAAAAACCATATAAAAGTAGATGGAAACTGAAAAATACAAACCTCTGAATAAAAAGAGATACATTAAGTGGGATATTCATTTAACCGTCCATTCCCCTGTGAGCACTTCCCAATGCGTATACTTCATGGGTATGACAGAATTCATGCAGAAAAGTCAAAAGTTGCAATTTGGGGTTGCCAGATCATCTTAAAATTAAAATTAAGGGGGAGATGTTTTGACATAAACCTATATAGAATCGACCTCAAATCCTTATCAGTGACCTAAGTTTTAGGAAAGCTGTGCAAACACAGGATAGGACTACAAAGAAACTCATGAAATCTAGAAATGACCAGAGGGTTAAGAGGCAGGAAGAAATTTCACCACCTCCCCAAGACTACAAAGATAAATTCCAGAGTTTAAGTCCTCCTATCAAGCTAGAGATGCTTGGTAAATTCCTCAAGATTTCCACTTAAGCCACAGAAGGCTTTGCTTTAGGAGTAAGAAGTAATCCCAGGATAATAAAGGTCTGTGACCTGGAAATAAAATAATATATGTAGTGTTCTCTCGTTCTCTCTCTCTCTCTCTCTCTCTCTCTCTCCTAAAATCATGATCAAGGTGACCCACAGATAATTTAACTACCTGCTAAAATAAAATGTACCCATCTTCAGAAGAAAATAATAAAATCCAAACTCTCCACAAATATCAACCCAATGTTCAGTATACAATTAAAATATTAGGCATCACAAATAACAGAGCTGTGACGACAATCAAGGACAAAACAAGCAATAAAGAGCTCAATATTGGGAACATAGAAATAAACAATACCATCTCTGAAATAAAAAATTAATTGAACAGGTTTAACAGTAGATTAGACCATTAAAAATAAAGGCCAATTAAAAAACATATCAATGAAAGTCATTGCAAACTTAGTAAAAAAGAGAAACAGGTTAAAAAGATGTCCTATAGGACATCACCAAGCACTCTAAAATATATGTAATTTAGTCTGGAGAAAAGAATGACAGAATAAGGCCCAAATGTTATTTGGATAAATGATGACTAAAACTTTTCCAAATAGCATAAAAAGTGAACCACAGATCTTAGCTCAGTAAACCTCAAGTAAGATAAACACAAACAAAACCACAGTAGGAAGATAACACTAAAACTACTGAAAATGAAAAGTTAAAAAAAAAAAAAAGATACAGAGCCTCACATAAATGGTCAATTGATTTTTTTCACAAAAATGCCAAGACAGTTTAAACGGAAAAAAAAAGAAAGAAAGAAAGAAAGAAAGAAAGAAAGAAAGAAAGAAAAGTCATTTCAATGCATTGTGCTAAAATAGCAGATATCCACATAAGCAAAAATCTGAACTATGACCTCTACCTCACACCACACAAACATAGGTCATTGACCTAAATACAAAAATGAAAACTGAAAGAAAATCATAGGAGGAAATTATTGCAACTTTGAGGAAGACAAATTTCTTAGATAACACTCTTGTAGTAATCATCATAAAAGCGTATGTGGATAAATACAGTAAACATCATCAAAATTAAAATCAATTGCTCATCAAAAGGCACTAAAAAAAATAAAAAAGGAAATACACAGACTAAGGGAAAATACTCATAATACAGGCATTGAGAAAGAACTCCTATACAGAATACACAAATAGAACCCTGGCTGGTAGCACAGTGGTTAAGGCGCCAGCCTGCGAACCCAAAGGTCGCAGGTTCGATTCCCCAGCCAGGGCACATAACCAGGTTGTAAACCAGGTCTCCAGTCAGGTCTGTGCCTGGAGGCAGGTGAAACGCAACCATACATTGATGTCTCTCTCCCTCTCTGCCTCTCTCCCTTCCCCTCTCTCTAGAAATAATGAAATAAAAAATCTTAAAAAAAAAAAACAAAAACAGAATACACAAATAATTCCTACAAAATGACAAATGACCCAATTAACAAAATGAGAAAATGATTTCAAGACATTTCACAAAAGAAGAAATACAATGTGATAAGCACCACAAGATGCTCAGCATCACCATGCATCAGGGATATATAAACTAAAAGTACAATGATACATGTATATATCACCGCTCAGCCACTGAGTGGTTTAAAGACTAGCAATACAAAATGTTGATAAAAATGTGGAACAGTTCAAAATGCTAGTGCAAATATAAAATGTCATGATCACCTTGGAAAACGATTTCTTGTAAAGTTAAGTATCAACTATGACCCAGAAATTTCACTCACAGGCATTTACTCAAGTGAAATAAAAACATACGTTTTTAAAAATCTTGTAGAAAAAATGTTCACATCAAATTTATTCACTGGAACCAAAAATGGAAAACAATGCAAATGCCCATCAACAACAGAATGCATTAAACACTATTTAGATCTTAATTCAGTTGTCATGAGCTCAACGAAGCCTTCCCTGACCTTTCGACTAGGTCACCTCCAATAATTTTAGAGTTGGTGGAGTTAATGCTTAATGAGGTCATAAGGGTGGAATCCCTCATGAATGTGATTAGGATCCTTATAAGATTCACAAAAGATGTTCTTTCTTATTCTCTGTTCTCTTTCATATGAGGACACAGTGAAAAGCCAATATTCTGCAATCAGAGAAGGAGGGTTCTTACCCAAGCCTGACCATGTTGGCATCCTGAGCTAAGACTTCCTGCCTCCTATAAAACTATAAGAAATAAATGTATGTTGTTTACAAGCCACCCAATTTATGGTATTTTGCTACAGCAACCCAAATATACTAAGATATTTAACAACGTATCTTTAGGAAATCAGTTCAGATTTGTCCTGATAGCTCTTAGCACAGCAGCTTTCAACGGGTGTGTTGCAAGAATTTTTAAAACATGCAGTATCTGACTATTTAGTCAGTGACACTGACCTCTTTTCCCTTAGATTATCAAATTGAAAAGCAAATGACAACAGCCAACACAACAATAACCATCCAGTGTGAATGCCCTGTTTTGAACCATAAATATATGGGTCATCTAATAGGATTGCACCTTATTAATCATGTCACATAATAAAGTTGTATCTGATTGGTTAATTCTTTTTACCAGAAATCTTTATATACAGGTATAGGAACCTGATGTGGTTTTTTTTAATCACTTAGAAGCAAAAAGGGTATATAATCACTATTACGTTTTTTTTTATTAGTATTTTACCTTTTTTTTAGCTCAGATCAGCAAAGAATATATTTTTTGTGTGTCACAGAATTTTAATAATTAGTTTATGTGTGTCATGAGATGAAAAAGGTTGAAAATCACTGTCTTAGCACATTAAGAGCAATGGAAAACTGAACCTTTCTTTGAATCCAGACTATTCCATTTCCTGAAGATGTTCACAAACATTTCATGTCCAAATGATTCTAATACACAACATGTTTCTGCAGGAAGGCCTAGGAATTGGGTTGTTATTCCTACCAGGTGGTCTTGCCCAATACAAAATTTCAGAAGCTGTAATTCCACACACGAGCAGATTCTTGAATGGATCTCTGCAAGAAGCTGAGTCTCGAAAACATCTCATTACGCACAGTAGTACAAAAGCAGGTTTATAGTTGTGAGTACACAACATACTGAATTTATTCTGGTGTTATTATTTATCATGTTACTCTCCATACAACTGTAAACCTACTTTTGCTCCAACCTGTATTCTTTCAAGGCCATCCAGCGTCCCCTCAGAGGCCAACATGAAATAGAACAAGTACTTTTCCCTAAGAGGTTGAAAACTAAACCACGGGCCCCTAATTCAAAATGGCCTACTAGGAATTGTAACTGCTTATCAATTTTGACTGCACAATCAATTGGGGTGAAGGTGAAGAGGGCCGGAGTGGGCCACCAAAGTTACTCATTCCAGATTCCTCAAAGATCAACTGAATTGGTCTGGAGTGAAATCCAGGCATTAGTATTGGGTTGGCCAAAAAGTCCATTTAGCTTTATCCATACATAAAAGACACATTTTTCATTTTCACCAATAGCATTATTGATTTGGATATATTGAGCATGTCAGCTGTCTCCCACTTTTGGCTTCCACTGGGTAGAGGCCAGGGGTGCTGCTAAACATCTTCCAATGCATAAGGCAGCCCCACAGCAAAGAATTATTTGGTCAAAATGTCAATAGTAGCAAAACTTGGCAAGCCACTTTTGACACATTCGATCAATCACAATACCTTCTCCATACTCTGCATGAATTCTTTATTTTGTTTCAGTTGTATTTTTACTTTCTTGAAACAACAAAGTATAATACACTGGAAGAGTTGTGGATTTTCTTCCATTTTCCATATCAAAATGACTGCACAAAAATGTACCAATTTTGATGTCATTTTTTTAACGAATGCTGTATGACAGCTGTCCGAATATAATCTAACAAAATTTTCCTGAATGAAGTTAAAGACAACTAGGAACTACTAACTAGAGCCATTGTATGGAATTAAAACTAAATGAACTTTTTAGCCAGCCCAGTATTTATTTTTAAATCTTCTAATTCGGTTCTTCTATGTAGCCAGGATGGAGAAGCACTAATTCACCACCAAGATAATTCCTACGTGCTAGCAGGTGCGATGGAATCTTGCAATGAATATCAGAAACACAAACTGCTCAATACCAATGGAGGCACACTGAACAGACATGCTCAGGGTAGAGCACAAAAACACAGCCATGGTGGAAAGTCTCAGGCCAGCCAGGTTTGGAAAACTGTACCCCAGCACCTTGCGGCTCAAAGTGTGCGCCAGTACCACCCGGAAGTTCTTTAGCAGTGCGGGATCTGGGACCCACCCCAGAAGCAGAACCTGCATTTTACCAAAACCATCAGGTGATCCCCTCGCTCATCTTGTGCATCCTTGCCTTCTTTCTGATGGATGGAAAGGCAGGCCAGGAAAGTTAAAGAACTCAGCAAACAGAAAAAAGGTATCTGTCTGGTGGGGGAAAAACACAAAACCTGCTCTTACTGACCAAGGCTTTCTATTCTCTCACACTACATTCCTGAACTGCCCTCTAGGCTTTTGTTTTGTTGTAACATAAAGGGAGCACTTCCTTCTTACAGCGTTATTCCTTCAGACAGCAGGAAATAACTACGTTTAACTCAACACCCCTGCATATTAATCACATTCCTAAAGGAGAGCCTATGCAAACCCTGCAGCCAATAATCCTGGCTGATAGATGTTTCTGGAAGAAGGGAGGTTATATTCAGTCAATGAAAATAATACGAAAGTATGTGAAATGTTTCTTCCCTTTCTACAGCAATTCTGAGAAAAGAACATTTTCCTCTGAGCTGCTCCAACACTAGCTGTACCTAACATAATTGAATAGTTTTGTTTTTTTGTTTTGTTTTGTTTTTATGAAAACTATGTACTCTGACCCAGAAATTCCACTGACATTAACAATGGGGAGGGGGTTAAATCTCTCTCTGACCCCTCCTCCTCCCGCCCTCTCCCCTTTTTTTAATGCAAATAAACCTAGACGGATACATTTCAGAGCACTAGCCCAGAGAACTTTTAAAATATTCAGAAGTGCCAAGCCACACAAAAGAATTCTAGGGTACTGACAAGCAGAGAAGACGTGGAGTGGAGGTAAAGGCAAAGAACTTCACAAAAAGAAGCCAAAACACTGAATAAAACACTTTTACTAATTTACAATTTTTGCATGAGGGCTGCTTTTGAGGAAAGTCAATCAGATTTTCCCTCTAATTGTATTCACTAAGTCCTACCTTTGGGGAAGCACACCAGCCAGAAATTATCACTCTTGTTCTGAAAACAGGAAACCCTGGCATGGAGCTCCTCCAGCAGAGGTGAAGGGCGGGCAGAAGCCAGGAACCTGGCTCAGGGCTCTTTCAAGCTGCTGTCCCAGATGGGTCTTCCTTAGAGAAGGACTTCTCTCAGTTACCCCACCCTCCACAACCCTCAAATTCAAAGAGCTAAAAAATGCACATTCCAAAAATCAGCAACCAAGAAGGGAAAGACTCAGAGATTAAGAAGCATAGTTGGGTGAGTGCAGAATAGACAGCGAGATGCTAAGAATAGTACAGAAAGAGGTAAAGCCAAAGAACTCACATGCATGACCCATGGACATGAACTAACAAAGGTGGGATTGCTAGAAGGGGGCAGGTGCTGGGCAGGGGAAAGCAAAGGGAAAAGAAATTGGGACAAATGTAACAGCATAATCAATTAAACATGTGAACAAAAGAAAGAAAATTTGAAGCTTAAAAGCAACACAATAAAATCCATGTAGCAATAATCAGTAACATTTTCTAAAAGATTAGTAGACGAGGGCATTTCAACAATGCTGATTGTCAATTATTTATTATAAAATTAGATTTTGGTTTGGGATTTTGGTTTTAACAATTTACTTGGTTTCTCATCTGAATGAAGCACTTCCTGAAATCTGAAGCTACATGTTTCTAATCCAGAAGAACAGATTGACCAAGCTAATTACGTGGCCTACCATACTCTTTTCCAAATGTATAAGCAGAATACAGAAGTCACCTCTGTACAGAGTCACATTAAGATACCTCTGGTTGCATTCTTTATTTCAAGGGTATAAAGGGGGCGCTAGATGATCAAGTGATTATGCAGGTGGTCTCTACCGCATCACTCCAATCTGGCTGTCTCCCAATTTCTCCATCTCAGGGAACTCTCCCCCACCTCCATCTATACTCAGACAGTCGAGACAAAAACCTTGACGGTTATCTTCATCCTTCTTCATTCATGCCATCCAATACCCTACTAATTCTACCAACACCTGTCAAATGCATCCACTTCTCTTTATCTCTAGTGCTACCGTCCCAGGCCATGCCATCATCTCTTGCCTGGACTACTGTCAAGAGTCTCCTAAGTGGGTCCCCTAATATCACTCCTCTCCCTCCATTCCAACTTGTTACACAAGTAACCCTTTTGGCCAGATCTGTCCACAGCCCTGGAATATAATGTAAATACCTGGAGGCCCCTAATTGTCTTCCTCTACACTTACTCCCATCCTACCCTCTTTGGCCACTGCCATCCAACTGCACCAGCCTTTAAGCTTCACAAACTTAGCCAGTCATTTTTTGCTTTCTCTCCTTAGGACTGTTCACATGTCTACTCATTGCCCAAAATATTCCTCTGCCTGTGTACCACCTAGTTACCTCTTACTTTAGGTCTCAATTTAACACTACCTCCTTAAAAAGCTCTTCTCTGATACCATCTCCCAACTGAAACTAGTCCCTTTTACACTTAATCACAGCACCATCTCCTGTTCCTTCAAAATGCTTACCACAATTAGTAATTATATATTTGATATGAGTTATTTGAATGCCTGTTTCCCTACCAGACTCCAAGTCCCATGAGGTCAGACCATATCTGTTTGTTCATCACTGTGTATCCACAAATGTTTGTCAAATGATCAAACCAAATATAAAAACTCTGATTCCTGTTCAAAGTCATACAGCAATAATTCATTATTAGAACAACGTTAGACAATATAAAGAATATAGGTAGGAACCATGTTAGGTATGTTTCTTCAAAGAACTGACAATACTGTAAAAAAATAAAGTGAAAACAGGTATTCCTAAACTGATTTCCCTGCATTTGTGAATGTAAATCATGGAACACGTATTAGTTTTTAAACTTGTCCTCTGGGTGAGCTATATCTATACGTATATTTAAGTTTCATAGAACAGTAACAACAAAACAATTCCTGAAGCACATGTAACACATTTGGACTAAATAAAGTCCTGGCACAAATGGCTATAAACAAAAGCATAAATAATTTACATATCATGCTCATATCCACAATGTTGATTTCTGGTAGGTGCATTGCCCATTTCTACCATATCAATAACAGAACTGAAGGCTGGTATCTTTCCTGTCCTTACAATACACCTTTATCCTACAGTTCTACAATGAGATACATATAGGTGTATGGTGTGTACATGTGTCAACACATATACTTTGTAGTGTATCATTTGTAGCCTTCCACAATGAGACTAATTATTATATGATAATATTGACAACATCAGTCAAACCGTCACTGTGGAAGTCTGAAATACAAGATCTGTCCTGAAAGTATCAGCCATGCAAACTGTTTTAATTATAATGACATTGGCTTGATACTTTTAGGACAGACCTCGTATGCAAAAAATACCTATTAATTTACTCAAATTTGTTCAGCTGTGATCAAAGTTAAAAAGAGGCCTCCATGTTTCATCCCCTTCAACATCAAAGGTACATTCTTAGGTTTTTGTGTGTCTTTGATGGCATTATTTTTTCCATCTAGCCAAAGTGGTTCAGAATACATAAGAGACTGCATGTTTCTGAAATTCTCATTATAGAAATAACAGAAGTTTTGTTATAAAAATATTTCTACATACAAAAAAATGTTCAACAACTCAAAAGTTTCTATTATTAATAGTTGGTGTCTTGTTCATAAGAAGATGGATTTCCGAAAAGAACATTGGTCAGGATCATGAGAAGGAAAATCTGACTGCAATCACAGCCTATAGGATTAACAGTGTCAAGATACAACAAAAAACCTTTACATGAATTTAAATCATGATAATTTTCTACTGGATTTTATTATAATAACATTTCTTAATATAGCTAAAGCCTTAAGATAGTCATTACTTATATAATCTTGAGTAAAAGCTAAATAAGTCAAGATGTGTTTATTGGGGGGGGGAAGTATTACATATTTAATGATTCAGCAGCATTTTTCAATCCTGAGAATAAACAAATTTTGCTTTTGCAAATGAATTGTGTCTGTTCTAAAGGGATTATATATTTTCTTTGAAGTTAACCTTTTAGGGCAATTGAATACTAGTGACAGATAACCAATGAAGAATTTCAGTTAAAAGACTAGTCTAATTGGCACACCTGGTAGAAAAATAAGCAAGGCTTTTCTGAACGTGTTTATAACCCAATTAATTTTCTAAAGTTTTGTCCTATTTTAATTTCTACTATCTATGCCCTAGGAGCTAATTGTTCAAGGGCAAGATAGAGATCACAAATTCAATTCAATTCTCTCCTTTGGCCAGATTTCACTAGGGCCAGTTATAAAAAAAAAGGCTGACATTTCTGCCTTCTTCAGCTTCTTTAAGTACTGCCAGTCATTGAGGTAAAGAGAACTGATGTTTCTTTGGCTTCTAAGTAGTAGTTTTCTGTTGAGTAGAGAAGGGGTGTCTGGTTGTTTTGTTCTGTTTTATATTTTTTCCTCAAGCTAGTAAGTACTTGATAATGTGAATTCAAGTGCTTTTAAGCTTAGATCCACGAGTTTATGGAAATTTTAACTCATAATACTTTGCCTTCTTCAGGTTAGAGAGGAAGGAAGGAAGAAAGGAAGGAGGGAAGGAAGGAAGGAAGGGAAGAAGGAAGGGAGGAAGGAAGATCAAGGAAGATAGTCTACCCAAACCTTATTTAAAGAAAATAGAAAATATGAATATTATTAAATCTTTACTATCTATCAGTGCAAGATCCACTACATTAGTGGCTTTGCTGAATTTTTCCAGCAGCTATAATCCTGGAGTGTCCTGGTGTGTCACTGTAGATAAAGGCTCAAGCCAGGACAGAAATCTGTATCATCAAGATGAAAACACTTTGCCCTGTTGAGAACACTATTTTCTGAGCTGGAAAATGCCCCCAAAGAGTTCCAGAAGGATCACCAGTTACCTTGACCATGGGTGCTCAAGTAGGCAGACACTACTTTAGGAATAAATAGGAAAATGTATTACACTTTTCATTCCTCATTCTCAGAGAGGATATTTTGTTTCCAAGCCCACCTCTTTTTTTTTTTAATCATTTTTATTGTTATTCTATTAGAGTTGTCCTATTTTCCCCCTTTGTCCCCCTCCATCCATCCAACCCCTCATTCCCACAGTTAATTATTACAGTGTTGTCTATGTCCATGGGTCATTCATACATGTTCTTTGTCTAGTCCTTTCCCCTTCTTTCTACCAAGCCCAACTCTTTTCTTTCCACCTGTCATTCTTTCTTCAGTCCATCATATTTATAAATACTGGCTGTATACGATGTCAGTTGTGCACGTTTCATGCCCTGATATGAATCAGTATAGTGATTAGGCATAAATGCACTCACTCTGCACACAGCACTTAAGGAGGGTACGAAAGAGGTACATGGCAAAATCTTACCCCTAAGGATGGTAATTGGTAATTATATCTGAACACCTTTGACAGAAATGGGGAAATACAAAGAAACTAAATCTGTCTGAAGCCAAAACCAATGATAAATTCAGTTCTTGCCACACTGAGTTTTAGGTGACTTGCAGGAAGTATAAGAAGAAACACTGTAGAGGCCACTGGAATACAGGACTGAAGCACAGGGAGGATAAAGCCAGCACAGAGGACAAGTGTGCTCTGAAAGAAGGGTGCAGATGTAAGAAAGACAGCTGAAGCTTGCACCAGGATGATTATTCATTCTTCAGAAAGGAGGAGAGGAGAAGAGGGGAGGAGAGGAGAAGAGGGGAGGAGAGGAGAAGAGGGGAGGAGAGGGAAGGGGGAAAAGGGGAGGGGAGGGGAAAGGAGATTGGGAAGGGAAGAAGAAAACAGGAATAGAAAGAGAACCCAGGAAAAAGGGCAGGAGAGAGTGCAAAGACATGAAATTCAAAGGATGAGCATGGATGTGGAAAGGCAGGGGAACACAGTTTCAAATCCTGCCAAGCCAGAAAAATGTGGACAAATAATAGGCCTTTGGAGTCACAAGAATATTCACTTGAATGCAACCTTCTAGGAAGCTTCAACAATGCAGTACAGGCAGAAATTAGTTGGAAACAGATACAAAAAGAAATGGTGACCAAGAATTAAAGGCATTAACTACAGATGGTGCCATTCCAAGATTCAAAAATCTAAATGATAATGAGAACACTGATACTGACAGTTTCTTATATGCCAGGTACTATTCTTAGCACTTTACATGTACTATCTCATTTAATCCTCACTCTAATACCAAACGCTAGATACTATTATTACTTGTGTTTTACAGAGGAGAAAACTAGGTACAGACAAGTAAGGCCAAGAGCTAGTAAGTATCAGAGCCTGGACACCAATACAAACCTCCAGAACAAAAATGTATGGCTCTTGACCAATGTGTACACTGCACTCACATTAAAAAAAGAAAAAGAAACATCATTTTTATCACTGTGTTCATTATGCATCCCCAGTACTTACATCAGTGCCTAGAATGCAATAAGCACCCAATAAATTTCTGTTTAATTAATAAATGATTAACTAGAAAGAGGATGAGGATCGAGCAAAAGAACAGAAGTTGTTTTTGAAAGGGACTTTATTCTGGGACTATTTAAGCTTCACTGAAAAATTCCTCTATTCTCTCAATGTTATTATATGAAAATAAACTCATTGTTTATTTGCCCTATATAAAATATGACAGCAGACAAAAAGACTTACAGTGATCAGGATAAAGGCTAACTTTTCCCCTCAATCCAAAAGTGAGTTGTTTGATTTTCAGTTAAACTTGGTGATCTGATGTTGGCTCTGCAATCTCTAAATAGTCAAAATCCATTTTCCCTCTCCCACCAGATATCGTAAAGGACTGTAAGCAGCAACTCAAGGCAAAACACTCAGAAAATACTTAACCTGGTAAAGATTGATTCTCAATGATAAAACTTACCATCAATAACTCCTAAGTGCAAAATTGTTTTTAAAATAATTTAATTAGAATATACAGATTTCTGAAAGGTCTTTCTTGCCTAAGGTAATTGGGCTTTTAAGTCCTTGGAGATTTGAAGAGGGATAGAAACTATTTCAGCCATACATCAGGCTGGAACAGAAGATGAGCAGGTGATTACTCACACATTCACCTCTCATGCTCTCAGGGGACCCATCTGATAGGCCCTATACAATGTGATTTCCGTTTTCAAATGTATACGTTCATGAAGTATCTTAAACTATGCAATTACTTATACAGGCTTACTTTATGGATTTAATCAGCATTGTTTTGGGAAAAAATCAATTATGGACTTGTTTAACTAGGAGACAAAAATCAAAAAGCATTTATTCAACTAGTACTTCAACTACGTGCAGGTATGTCCCATATCCTTCCAGAGCTTAGTTCCTGTATGAACATTTTCATGACTTCCCTGTTACATGTCATCACCTTTAGAAACTGCTACGATTGTGCACTTAAGCTCAGATCTCAAACCACTCATCTCTTGAAATCCATAGGACTTCATACATAGTACTTGTATGTCTTTTATGGGACCAGACCCTAAGAAAGAAAGAAATTCATTTCAAGAAAATTTCATGTAGCTTTTCAATCATTCTTTCTATCTCAATTACTCTGCTCTTTTTTAATTTTTCTACATTTTTCAATGTGAAACTTAATATATCACAAAACCACTATCTAGAATGTATATAAATGTATCTCTTTATGTTTAAGAGTAACCACACACAACCAAATACTAAAATAATGTCTAAACTACACATTGATTTATGAGGCTATGTTATTACTGCCTTCATTCCATCAAATATTTTTCACGATTAAAGTTTTCCATATTAACTTCTATATTATATAAACTAAGGATACTTAAATAATTCTTTTTATTCATTATTCAATGATTAAAAGGACTCATTATTTACTTAGAGTCTTTGGTAGAATATACTGAGGGTTTTTTGGTGGAATATATTGAGGATTTTATTTTTAAATTTTATTAAGGTATACCTGACAAGTAAAAATTGTATGTATTTCAAGCTGTACCACTCAATGGTTTGGTGTATGTACACATTGTGACATTATTAGCACAATCAAGCTAATTATTTTATCAATTACATAGTTATCATTTTCTTTCTTTTTTGTGTGTGTGACAAGAACATAATAAGATGAGCTTTTTAAAGCTCTACTCTGCTATTGGTAAGGAAAAATGTTTTATAAATATCCATTTTATAAAGCACATCAAGGCTGCTTTCTTTAGCCTCAGTTTCCACAAACTGCCACTAGTTTTTGATTGTGACTTATTATTTTTGTTTACTTGATTTCACAACATAGTTCTTTTACTCATAAAATTACTATAGGGCATATTTTAAGTTTCCCATTAATACTAACTTAAGGACATTTCACAGCACATTTCAATATGCAGTTTCCAACTCCCCACCCTCCATCCTGTGCCCAAATCCCTAAATCCAAGATTCAGACTTGCTGATTAATAGAAAGCACCACTTAAAGTAACATTACTCCAATCATGTTTTGGGGGGTGGTTTAATAAGTTTGGAGAACTTTGAAGAATATTTGTTTTAACTCTGCATTTTATTTTAAAAGTTTGGATAATACAAAAATACTAGAATCACATCTTAGGGGAATAACCATAAACCTGTGAACTGTCAATAAAATTAAAGCAGTGTCATTAACAGATTCTACTCCACCAATGAATATAAATTATATCAAGACATATGCTAGAGGGCAAATTTTATTCCAATATAATATATATAGTCATCCTTCCAGTATGAACATTATTTATATGGCATTTTCCTTATACTTCATATATTTTACCACCATACTAACATGATTTATGATAATAAAGTTTTGTCCATCTGCTAAAGTAAATGTTCTACTAGACTAAAAGTTATTTAAATTTATTTCTTTGCATAAACTATTTTTATTAATATCCCATTCATTTAGTCACAAAACATTGTTGACCATCAACTAAAATAAGATAAAATGACTAAAAAATAAATACTTTTCTTGGTTTTACTTTT